>OY804597.1:54429363-54659110 GCA_963680895.1 Fragum sueziense | reverse complement strand
TCAGACCTCCGATATGTTTCATTTACTGAATCTAGTGTTTCTATGCCGTCCTCAAATAGGTTTGATGTGCTGCCTCTGGAGCATGATTTAACCCATTACCAAATAACAAAATTTTGGACTGTTCCAATTTGAAAGGTGTTGCAGACGAGAATTTCTATTGAGCAAAATTTAACATTTTTGGTCTTTCTTGGTAGAAACATTGTGGGAAATGAAGAAATTGCTTGTCACAATTTCACAAAATAACAAGAACTCTTCCAAACTTGTGTCATTATGCCCCCTTTCGAAGAAAATGGGGGTATATTGTTTTGCAAGTGTCGGACGGAAGGTCGGTCGGTCGGTCCGTAGGTCGGTCGGTCTGTCCGTAGACCAAAGCTTGTCCGGAGCATAACTCGAAAAGTATTAAAGGTAGAATCATGAAACTTCATAGGTGGATAGATCTCATTATGGAGAGGTGCAGTGCATAAGAACCGTAACTCTGCGGATCAAATTTTTTGAGTTATTGCCCTTTGTTGATTTTATAACTTGATTCTTGTCCGGAGCATAACTCAAAAAGTATGTAAGGTACAATCATGAAACTTTACAGGTAAATAGATCTCATTATGGAGAGGTGCAGTGCACAAGAACTGTAACTATGCTGATCAATTTTTTTGAATTATTGCCCTTTGTTGATTTTCAAACTTGATTCTTGTCCGGAGCATAACTCAAAAACTATGTTAGGTAGAATCATGAAACTTTACAGGTGGATAGATCTCATTATGGAGAGGTGCTGTGTACAAGAACCGTAACTCTGCTGATCATATTTTTTGAGTTACTGCCCTTTGTTGATTTTCATACTTGATTATTGTCCGGTGCATAACTCAAAAAGTATGTAAGGTAGAATCATGAAACTTTACAGGTGGATAGATCTCATTAATGAGAGGTGCAGTGTACAAGACCCGTATCTCTGCCGATCAAATTTTGTGAGATATTGCGCCTTGTTGATTTTTTAACTTGATTCTTGTCCGGAGCACAACTCAAAAAAATATGTAAGGTAGAATCATGAAACTTTACAGGTGAATAGATTTCATTATGGAGAGGTGCAGGGCACAAGAACTGTAACTCTGTCAATCAAATTCTTGGAGTTATTGCCCTTTGTTGATTTTTACGCTTAATTCTTAACCTTGCCTATATCCCGTGTCCTTTTACACATACAGCCTTGATATCTCACACATAGATACCTTCTATCAACATCGTTCACATTTAACCATGACCTTCAGTGTTCTCCCCAGCTCAATAAGCTGTATCGGCCCCACTACAGCTTCATGTTAATCAGTGTAATGCCCCTACAGCTTCAAAACTATCCCACAGCTTAATTTCTTCAAAATGGTTACCAAATAGAGGCATTTTGAGGTATTTCATGCCAAACACTGTTTAATAATACATTTTTGTCATTGTAAATGTAATAATTATGAGTAAAAATATTATGGGAAAAGAAGAAATTGCTCAAGATGAGCAATTTCTTCTTTTTCCATAATGTTTTCACTCACAATTATATGCTTTCAAAGTTTACCAATTCTCATATAATTTGCCACTACAGCTTCCAAATATTCTGCGGAGAACCCTGACCTTGGACCTTGTGACCTTGACCTTGGAGTTTGACCTACTTTAAAAAAAATGAACCTGGCATATATCTCATGACCTTTTACAAATACAGCCTTGATATTTCACACATGGACACATCTTACCAAGACCTTTCACAATTGACCATGACCTTGGACTTTGTGACCTTGACCTTGGAGATTGACCTACTTTTAAAAAACTTTAACATGACCGATATATCATGTCCATTTACACATACAGCCTTGATATTTGACACATGGAAACCTCCGACCTAGACCTATCACATATGACTATGACCTTGGACCATGTGGCCTTGACCTTGGAGTTTGACCTACTTTTAAAAAACTTAAACTAGGCCTATATCTTATGTGCTATTACACATACAGCCTTGGAATTTCACACATGGACATATCTTACCAAGACCTTTCACATTTGACCATGACCTTGGACCTTGTGACCTTGACCTTGGACTTTGACCTTCTTTAAAAAAACTAACCTAGCCGATATTTCATGTCCTTTTACACATACAGCCTTGATATTTGACACATGGACACCTTCGACCAAGACCTTTCACATTTGACCATGACCTTTGACCTTGTGACCTTGAACTTGGTGTTTGACCTACTTTAATAGTACATTAACCTGGCCTATATTTCATGTCATTTTACATATACAGCCTTGATATTTAACACATGGTCACTTCCAACCAAGATATTTCATTTTTGACCATGACCTTGGACCTTGACCTTGGAGTTTGACCTACTTTTAAAAAACTTAAACTAGGCCTATATCTCATGTCCTGTTACCTATACAGTCTCAATATTTTACACATGGACACCTCCTACCAAAACCTTTCACATTTGACCATGACCTTGGCCTGTGTGACCTTGACCTTTTATTTTTTACATTCTTTTAGAAATATTTAACCTAGCCTTTATCTTATGTCCTATTACACGTACAGCCTTGATATTTCACACATAGACACCTCCTACCAAGACCTTTCACATTTGACCATGACCTTGAATATTATCAACCTTGACCTTGGAGTTTGACCTACTTTTAAAAAGACTGAAACCAGGCATATATATCATGTCCTTTTACACCTACAGCCTTGATATTTCACACATGGACACCTCCAACCAAGACCTTTCACATTTGACCATTACATTGACCTTGGCATTTGGCCTACTTTTAAAAATTTAAACCTGGCCTATGTTTCATTTTACTTTTACATATACAGCTTTGATATTTCACACATAGACTCCTCCTACCAAGACCTTTTATATTTTACCATGACCTTGGACCTTGTTAACTTGACATTGGACTTTGACCTACATCAAATGTAGGCCCTTGAGGGGGCATATATGTTTTACAAACATCTCTTGTTTGGGAAAGAGTTAACAATTTGTATATGTCATATAATATATAATATACTAACTAAACATTGATACATCCCTCGTATTTATTGGTTGATTTCTTTTGCAGAACCATCCAAGATTTATATTCTTGGGCTAGATTGTCAGACTGACCAATTATGTGGCATGTTTGAATTGTGGAAGAAGACAAGAACCATATCATCTGTATGTAGACTTTGGCAGGACAGAGTAAGTGAAATTTGAAACTATCAGTACATGGCACAAGATAGAATTTGACAATTTACTCATGTAGAACCCATACAACCTCAAATATAAAAAAAATATTAATGTTTGTAAAGAACTTAAACCAACAAATCATGTCCAAAATAAGTCTTCTTACGACAATTACTGGTCACACTCTCCTGAATTAAAATCTTGTGGAGCTTTCGCCATTATTTTTCGGTTGCGGGTTTTGTCCATTACTTGTGTGATAACACTTAAACCCACTAATCATGGCCAAAATGTATATCTTCCTATAACTGACAATACTGTTTTAAGTTAAAATTTAGTGGGATATTTTGTCCATTTCTTTTGGGCTGCATGTCCTGTCCATAACTTGTGTGAAAACAAATAAACCCACAAATCACGGCCAAATATATATATATATATATATATATATATATATATATATATATATATATATATATATATATATATATATATATATATATATATATATATATATATATATATATATATATATATATATATATATATATATATATATATATATATATATATATATATATATATATATATATATATATATATATATATATATATATATATATATATATATATATATATATATATATATATATATATATATATATATATATATCTTCTTAAAATTGGCCACACGTGCTAAAGTTAAATCTTGTGGGCTTTTTTGTCCATTCCTTTTGGGTTGCATATCTTGAAACTGAAACCCATAAATCATGGCCAAAATATACATAATGTATTTTCTTACAACTTGCCACACTGTCTGAAGTAAAATCTTGTGGGGTCTTTTGTCCATTTCTTTTGGGCTGCAAGTCTTGTCCATAACTTGCATGATAACAATTAAACCCACAAATCACGGCCAAAAGATATATATTCTAAAACTGTCCACACTTGCTTAAGTTAAATCTTGTGGGCTTTTTTGTCCATTCCTTTTGGGTTGCATGTCTTGTCCATAACTTGTGTGAAAAAACTGAAACCCACAAATCATGGCCAAAATATATAGAATGTATTTTCCTATAACTGGCCATAGTCTTAAGTTAAATCTTGTGGGCTTTTTTGTCCATTCCTTTTGGGTTGCATATCTTGTCCATAACTTGTGTGAAAAACTGAAACCCATAAACCATGGCCAAAATATACATAATGTATTTTCTTACAACTTGCCACACTGTCTGAAGTAAAATCTTGTGGGGTCTTTTGTCCATTTCTTTTGGGCTGCATGTCTTGTCCATAACTTGTGTGATAACAATTAAACCCACAAATCACGGTCAAAATAAATATATTCTTAAAACTGGCCACACTGGCTTTAGTTAAATCTTGTGGGCTTTTTTGTCCATTCCTTTTGGGTTGCATGTCTTGTCCATAACTTGTGTGAAAAAACTGAAACCCACAAATCATGGCCAAAATATATAGAATGTATTTTCTTACAACTGGCCACAGTCTTAAGTTGAATCTTGTGGGCTTCTTTGACCATTTCCTTTGGGTTGCATGTGACTTTTTGTCCAAAACTTGTGTGAAAAACACAAACCCACAAATTATTGCCAACAAGATCTTCATGCAGCTGGGCACACTGTCTTATTTTAAATTTGTGGGCTTTTTGTCCATTTATTTTTGGTTGCATGTCTTGTCCATAACTTGTGTAAACGTTTTCCATTTGGAAGCTTATGCAATGAACAAAATTAGTGTAAATAGTTATGAATTTGTGTACATTATAGCAAAAATACATTGCAGTACTAGGAGAAATTACTTAACACATTTTTCTTTACCTTCAGTGTTTTCTGACCCGTTAGGGGCATCAATACTCAGTCTTGTTTTGGAAAGAGCTTACAAAATTTCTAATAATTTGTTCTTTCATCAGAGATCCAAGGACCTGAGGATGATAGCTACAAGTCTGATGGCAACATAGAAGATACCGGAATACATCCAAGGAACACAACAGAAATGGAAACAACAATTGACTCAAGTAGCATGTGGGTATATTCTGGTGTTACAGATTTGGCCGCCACAAACCCTGGGGGGAGACAAATTGTGTTAAGAAGATACTGGAATACATTCAAGGAACATAACAGAAATGGAAACAACAATTGACTCCTTAACATGCAGGTATGCTCCAGTGATAAAGATTTGGCCGCCACAAACTCTGGGGGGAGAAATAGTGTATTACGAAGATACTTGAATACGTCCAAGGAAAACAACAGAAATGGAAACAACAATTCACTCTATTAACATGCAGGTATGCTCTGGTGATACAGATTTGCCCACCACAAACTCTTGGAGGAGAAATTGTGTATTAAGAAGTTACTGGAATTTGTCCAAGGAACACAACAGAAATGGAAACGACGATTGACTCTAGTTATACCCGGGTATGCTCTGGTGATACAGATTTGGCTGCTACAAACTCTACAAACTACCAACTCCTTTCGCCTCAATATTTTCATGGGTCAATTGAACACAAAGGTTCTCTTTATCTAGTATATTATCTACATCTGTTTCAGCAGATTCTCTCCCTGAATGCTCTTAAAAGATTGTTATACTATTGGCATCAAATCAGACTTCTGTTTGGAAAAGGGTAAACAGTGATTTATTTGAAAGGAAGAAATTGTTGATAACATAAATGTGTCACCTATAGCATTTCACTGCCTCATTGTGTCTTTAAAATGCTTTGTATATTTGTTTATAGGAATACATTTAATATCTTAAGTAAGACAAACTAGATTATTGTACAAAAATACCAAAATAGTAATTTTTAATGTACCTATTTACCTTTACCCAATTGCCATAAGTACCACTTATATAGTACCTCTATACCCCACAAGTTCAGCTGCGTGCAACTCACACTTTAGGACAAATGCATGCTACAAGTTCAGCTGTGTGCAACTCACACTTACGGACAAATGCATGCTACAAGTTCAGCTGTGTGCAACTCACACTTACGGACAAATGCATGCTACAAGTTCAGCTGTGTGCAACTCACACTTACGGACAAATGCATGCTCCCCATAAGTACCACTTGTACCAGTTGCAACCCACAAGTGAAAATACACACAAGTACCCGTGCATGAGTATGTCCGTCCGTCTGTCCGTCATTCCGTCCAAAAACTTTAACATTGGCCATAACTTCCTTATTACTTAACATATTCGCTTCATACTTTACCACAACATTCCTTGGTACATTACCTTTCTGTAGGCACATACTTTGGTGACCTTGATCCCTGGATGACCTTGACCTTGAACATAGATTGGCCATAATTTAAAATCAAAGCGGTGTCGGGGGCATTGTCATCTTACAGTGACAGCTCTTGTTTCTAAAAGATAGACTCACAATATTTTGATACTGGCTTTTGAAACCACTAGCAAAATGGCAATTTGATCGCTATCTGGTTTTGTATATCAATACGCTTTTCATTTTGAAAAATAAAAGCATGATATGGTGTATAATTTAAAGAACATGTCCAAAAGCTAGTACAGTTAGTCATTATTTGGAAGTCGTTTTGTAAGCTTTTTAAGACTGCAGTGATAAAACCTGTGGGTGGGGAGTATTTTTCCACACGCCAAAAAAAAATCTAGTGTCAGATAGAATCACTTGCAAGTTTTAATTTTAAGGTATACAGCCCATCATTAAAAACACCATTTTTTAGCTATACCAAATGCATCAAATTATGCACACTTGTAAATACTCTTCACATAAGTTGACTCACCGTGCCAGGATTTCAAAATTATGCTTCAAGAAGAAATAATGTACAAATATTATTTTACTCTATATCAATATGCAAGGGAAGTAATTTTAAACATTTTTGTCAAATATGTCCATAAGTATGCATTAATTAAAAATTCTAAAGGGTTCAAAATGCTTATGCTTGTATTTGGAATGGAAATGTATCACAGTTTAGGAATTACTGGCACTTTTCAAATTTCACCTCTGGCTCATTGATGCTAATGATGGGTTGCATACTTTCACTCGCAAATTGCCAGTGTGCTAGTGGAAATTCCAGCCCTGCATGCCATTTGAATCGTCTCAATATTATGATTCCAATGAGTTTTCACAATAAAGTGCTTGATAAACAATAAATGATCATTTTGGGTTTTAAAAATCATTGCTCTTACTAAACCACGGTGTATAATCAGGTGACTTAAAATTTCTGATAATCCTCAATAACTTTGTCAATGCTTGACCAATTTGAACTCGGTTTGAAGCAGAGAAGGTGGAATAATGTAAGAAATAACATGGAAGTCGTAGATTTTTGAAAAATCGACTGATAAAAAAGTTATTGAAGATAAACCGACATTTTGGTTTATCTTCAATAACTTTTTTATCAGTTGATTTTTCAAAAATCAACCACGTCCATCTGATGCGTGACGACTGTGCACATTCTCTGCTTCAAGTATTAAGAAAACTATTGAAGATTTTCTGAAATTGTTACACCACTTGATTTTCCATCGTGTAAACTATGGCTCTGCTTTATATTGAAGTGCTGTTTCTTTTTGTTGAGACAGCATGTAAGGTGTTCTTGAAGCAATACAATGATATTCATTAGAAAACATAAATGGAAAAGAAGAAAATGATGGCTACCTATGGTAGGGTTTTAGAATGAAGGATTACGGTTTTGGCAATAAATTGTTATTGAAGCTTAAGGTATATGACCCATCATTAAAAATACTACTTTCTAGCCATATGAAGTGCATTAAATTACACACACTTGTAAATACACTTCACATAAGGTGATTCACCATGCCGGATTTCAAGATTATGCTTCAAGAAGAAAATAATTTACAAAATTAATATTATTTTACTCTATATTCATATACAAGGGAGGTAATTTGGAACATTTTTGTCAAATATTTCCATAAGTATCCACTAATTCAAAATTCTAAACTGTTCAAAATGCTTATGTTTGTATTTGGAATGGAAATATAACTTAGTTTAGGAATAACTGTCACATTTCAAATTTCGCCTCTGGCCCTTCAGTGCTAATGATGGGTTGTATATGTTAAATTTGAATCATCCAAGTGTTAATTACTTTTAAAAATACATTTGACTAAACACCTATGAAAATTTGAATATGTAAGCAATTAACTTTCAAGCTTGATAGACTAAGTTTCTAGAGCATGAAACTTGCGTTTGTGTGGGAGGATAGATTAGTCCAAATGCTTTTTATTTGTAACAAATAAGAGCTCAAGATAAGAGAGGGTGATGACTTTTAAAATTAAATTTCGCACTAAATGTTCATCAAATTCTATGTTGTGGGTACTTATTAGAATCGTCTTGATTGGCTTGGGAAAACATTGAGACAAAAGAAGAAACTGCTGATAACCATCAGTTTCTCCTTTTGTCTCAATATTTTCTGAGCTATATTGTACACAAATTCTATCTTTAACAACATCAATATTGTCATCTGCAGCAGCTTTTGAATAGGAACCACTTCAAAAAATTGCCGTTTGGGAAAGGGTTAACCCATGATCCTCGAGTTTCAAGCTGAGTGTTAACACACTATGCCTCTGACAGCCGCAGCACTTTGGCTTTTACTCTCATGTGTACCCATTGTACACCTGGGTGAAGAAGAGCAACATGGGGCTAATTTTTTGGCTCAGAAAAAATCCCATGGCACCGTCAGGATTTGAACCAAGGACACTTCAATCCCAAAAGCTTGCGTCTTACCACTAGACCACAGCGCCCCACTCAATTAATCAATCTAATCTTCTTTTCCATCTCTGTTTTTCAAAGCTTTCTATTTTTGAGTCATCATATCCAGGGACTGCTTTGATCAGAGGCAAATGATAGATAGAGCATGAAGATTGATATCTTGCAGAGTTTTTCAAGCATAATATTTATCCTAAAAATATATTTTTATTTGTCTACCATGCAAATGAGCCCATTTTGCAGAAACTTTTGATGGAGTAAACATCAAAAATATATTTTAAGATAAATATTATTTCGAAAATGAATCTTGTTAAAAGTTTGCGCCTTTTTACATTTTACGTAATTTTCCTGCTTGTAGTTGACGGAGTTTGGGGTAGCTGGGAAAGTTGGGGTTCGTGCTCGGTGTCGTGTGGCGGAGGAAAAGCTGCGAGGAAACGCGCCTGCCAGTTTAAAGACGGCATTCCTCATGGTCTTGAATGTATCGGGGATGAGACGGAAATCAAAGATTGTTCTACGGATCTTTGTGCAGGTATTTAATATTTAACCAGTTACCTATAACTTATTAAGAAAAAATTTATGTCCCTGTATGGAAAGATCTGCGGCATATTGTATTACTCATGTCTGTCCGGCTCGGCCAGTATCCATTCTGACATTTGACAAAAGTCATTTGTCTCTCATCAATGGGTGTGAATCATCTATGTGAGAGAGCAGCTGGAGTCTCGGTGTGGATATTGTGGTTGTACTGGTGCGAGAAATACCAGGAGCCCACGGTTAGGTGCTGCTGCCACCGCGATTTGACCATAGAAGTTGAAAACGGCGTAAAACCCCAATAAAATCAAATTAAATCTGTCTGTCTGAATGAAAACAGAGGTAAAACAAACAGAATTCAAGCGCTACCACTTCTAGAAGAACTCTTCTGTCCTAAATCACACACAGCTTAGGAGACTCTAATCCTTTCCTAGGGAAATAAAAAAAAAAAAAACTAGGCTATAGCAATCAGAGTTGAACCACAAAATAAGTGTGATAAAGGCAGAAAATTCGATTTTCAAACATAGAGGGAGAAGAAGAAATTGCAGGCTCTCAGCACTCTCATTCCCTTCCTAGATTTATGCTTTTCTAACCTTAGGAATATCAGTTAAAGTGCAAGCTTGATTGGGGGTAGGTAAAATTAGGTAATGAAGGAAAGAGGAGGAAATGAATATTGTACTCTCTTTTTCCCTCAGTTGATGGAAAGCTGACAGAATGGTCACAATGGACCACCTGCTCAGCCACCTGTGGGTCTGGCATCCACTTCAGAACCAGAATATGCGAGTTCGATCGTAAAGCACCGGCAGGTAAAAACTGTACAGAAACGTTGAGGGAACAGGAAGCTTGCAACGGTCCACAACCATGTACAGGTTAGTTTATTATCTGTTTTCATACACACGGTGTATAATCATGTGACAATATTTTTATAAAATCTTCAATAGTTTTGTAAATACTGGACCGATTTGAATTTGGTTTGAAGCAGAAAATGTGGGCAGACGCTACGCATTAGATAGATGTGGTGGATTTTTATGCTCCCCGAAAAAATTTCGGGGGAGCATATAGTCGCCACGCTGTCCGTCCGTGTGTCTGTGTGTCCGTCCGTCCACAGCCATATCTCAGCAACCCTTGGACCAAATTCAATGAAACTTCACATGTGAACTCCCTTGGTCAATACCTAGGGACCTTTTTCTTTGTTTGTAAATTTAAGGCTGCGTCATGGAAAAAGGGGCCTTAGTATAAAAATGAGTTTTTCTCTTATTTCTCTTCATCTAATGGGCAGAATTTAATGAAATTTTGTGCTCATGTAATGAATAGGATGTTCTAGACCATATTCTATAAATAATGTGTGTACAAAAAAGCTGTCATGGGAAAAGGGGGCTTAATGTATGATAGTTTTTATTTTGTGACAAACACTTTTTCGGGGAGCATAATCCGTCTGTGACGGCTCTTGTTGAAAAATCAACTGATAAAAAAGTTATTGAAGATCAACCAACATTTTGGTTGATCTTCAATAACTTTTTTATCAGTTGATTTTTCAAAAATACACCACCTTCAGCTTATTCCTGACATTTTTTCCGCTTTCTCTACTTCAAACCGAATTCAAATTGGTCAAGTATTGACAAAGTTATTGAAGATTATCGGAAATTCTAAGTCATGTGATTATACACCGTGATACATATAAGTCAGGATCTGGAAAAAGTGTCAGTATGACATTTGAGACAAACATGTATCCAGGGGAAGAATTGATTGGGCCACTCAGTTTACTTTGAGTAATCCTTCATCCCTCTCATAAACAAGACCTGGTTTGGACATCCCTAACAGACTTGGGAAAACATTGAGGCAAAAGAAGAAACTGCTGATAACCAGCAGTTTCTCCTTTCCTCTCAGTATTTTCTGTGCTATATTGTACACAAATCCCTCCCTTTTTAATATCAATTTCGTCATCTGCTGCGGCTTTTAAATAAAATTTTGTCGTTTGCGAAAGGGTTTATTCCCAAATCCAAGCAAGTGACACCACTCGGAGTACTCCAAGTACTCCGTCTAACTAGCAGGGAACAAAAATATACCCAAATGCTGCTTTACTAGAGTCCAATAACATAAAAAAAATTGGGGAAATGGCTATGATTTTTCAGGGGAGTTTGCTAATACTAGAGCTATATAAAATTAATGAAGTTACTGTGATTGGATATGCTATCAATGTACATGAATTTTTAAACAATTTCTTTCCAGTTGATGGATATTGGGCCAAGTGGGGCCGCTGGGGCTCATGTACGGACACTTGTGGTGGAGGGTTACGAACACGTCGTAGAAACTGTTTCTTCCCTCCGGACGCTCCGAATGGTAAATACTGTGAGGGTTTGAGCATTGACAAGGAAACCTGTCACAATAAGTCATGCCCAGGTAAGATCTTTTAACCTTTTCCCAAATTACTTATGTGGCGGACACGTCACAGGAACTGTTTCTTCCAAGCCGAGGCCCAGAAACGTAAATACTGCGAGGGTTTGAGTATTGACAAAGAAACCTGCAACAATTAGTCTTGCCCAGGTAATATCTTTATAATGTCTTCCTAGTGCAGCACTTTGAATTGTGAAAGCATACTTTTCAACACAGCAGGGGGAATCATGTGACACAACAATTGTGGAAAATCTTCAAAAATTCTGTTAATATTTGATTGATTTGAAAACGATTTGAAGCAGAAAAATTAGGGATTTTCTTGATGTGATGTATCTTTTAGACATCTCCTTTTAAAAATGTTATTGGTGACCAAGTAAACTTTCACTTTATCACTTCGTTGAGATCTAAGCAGAACAAGCAATTAGCAAAGTTCTTTCTTATTGTAAGATATATGAACTAAGACATGTCTTTAAAAATAGTAAAGTGTTATTTCTGAAGTGTTTTGGACTCTGAGATATAGAATAAATGAGACTTAAGCTTGTATAATAACAATCCAGGTGGCCTTTAATGCAATATAAGGCTCCTTTTTCATTCTACGGGACTTTAAATGTACCTAAAGCTCATGTCACAGCAGTGTCTTTCACATAGGTTTACATGGACAAAAACTTGAACCTGCTCCATATCTCATGCACTCAGCTTCAGCTTTCAAATCAGACCGCCCTAGAATTTTTGCATTTGGGAAAGGGACAAATTCACATGACTCCAGATCTGAAAATTGTTGTGTTCTAGTTGATGGCATATGGTCACCTTGGACAGATTACTCTAACTGTTCTACAACCTGCGGGGGTGGAGTCCAGACTCGGTATGTATTAATACATCAATATAGTTAAACACATTTCCAAACGGCAAAATTTTTGGATTATCCACTTCAAAAATTGCCACAAATGACAAAATTGATATTATTAAAGAAAGGATTTGTGTAAAATATGGTACAGAAAATATTGAGACAAAAGGAGAAACTGCTGCTTATCAGCAGTTTCTTCTTTTGTTTCAATGTTTTCCCAAGCCTTTTCTATTAGGGACGTCAAAACCATGTCTTGTTTGGGAAAGGGTTAACATATTTCCAGACAGCAAAATTTTGGACAAGTCCAATTTGAAGGAGTTACAGACAACAAAATAAATGATATCTGACCTAAAAAAAATGTGTATGTTATAGTTCAGAAAATACTGAGGCAAAAGGACAAAGTGCTGGTCAGAAGCATTTTCCTATTTTGCCTATATGTTATCACAAACCATTTCTATAAAGGATGTCAAAGCTTGTTTGGGAAAAGGTTAACTAAACTGTTTTCGAGCACTGGTTTTTATGCTCGTAGTAGAAAAATGAAATGCTTTAGAAAACATTGATGCTAGTAATCAGCATTTTCTCCTTTTGCCTCTAATTTTAAACTTTTCTGAGTATTAGTTCTTATGTCATACTCTGTAGTAATCAGCATTTTCTTGTTTTGCCTCTATATTTCTATGTACCTACAAGTTTATATTCTGTAACCTGTTCTCAATTTTGTCTGGATTAACCCTTTCCCAAACAAGACCTGAGGCGCGTTCTTTAGAGTGAGATTTTTTAAGATTTCTTAATATGTTTTTGATACAGCGTCTTCGAGACCGAGATTATAAGCAAAGTGTTCCGAATCTTCCATACTTCATACAAATGATGTCATCCTGACGTCATTTGTATGAAGTATGGAGCATTCGAAACTCCGCAGTTTCTGAATCATGTAGCATTCGGAACAACTCGGTCAATTCTCTCCCATATAAATTCTACAGAATTTACCGGCTCGCAGTGATCGTCTTAAAAATCTTGCTCAAAAGAGCGTTTTATCCTAAAACATCTTTAGACATCTCAAGATATCTCAAGAAATCTTGTTCTAAAGAACGTGGCTCTGGTTTTGACGTCCCTAATAGAAAACGCTTGGGAAAACATTGAGACAAAAGAAGAAACTGCTGATAACCAGCAGTTTCTCCTTTTACCACATATCTTTAATAACATCAGTTTTGTCATTTGTGGCAGTTTTTTAAGTGGACCACCCTAAATTTTGAGGTTTGGGAAAGGGTTAAATGAATGTTGTCTTGGAAATGTCTGACCATTGACCATTGTATGGACAGATTATTCCAACTGATCTACAACTGTTTTTACAGTCCAAATTCATTCAGTATCTTGTAGGGGCGGATGTAGTGCAGTGGTAACACACTGGACTTGAAACACAGGGGTCGCTAGTTCGATCCCTCGCTTCTCCAGTCATTCGAATGAGACTTTAAACTGAGGTCCCGTCTCCATATGACCTTAGCTGTTGAGTGGGACGTAAAACTCCATACAATCCAAACTTGTTCAGTATCTAGGTTTTTGTGTTTCCAAAATAAAATGTAATCTTCAATGAAAATGGAGTTCTGATGCTTTTTCTCCTTTTCCTTCATGTTTACTTGGTTGTTTGGGAATGAGTAAACATTTCTCGCTAGATATATCAGCACAAGAAACTGTACATTCCCACATGGTTCCACCCACCGTGACCCTTGTCCAGGACCAATACATGTATAAAGACTTTCCCAAACCTTGTTTGACATCATCAGAAAGAGAAAACATGGAGAGAAAAAATAATTTTAGAGAAAAGGAGAAAAATGCTGATTACCAGTATGAAGAGTTTTAGCTCAAACTTCTTTCCACATTATTACAGCACCAGAAACTGCACATTCCCTGATGGTTCAACTCATGGTAATCCTTGTCCTAGACCAATGGATGTATTAACCCTTCTCATGCTGTTCCCATAGTATTCTTGTTATGAGCAAAGCTTTTGCAGATAGTATAGACTAAGATCAGCCTGCACAGATGTGCAGTCTGATCTTAGCCTACACTGCCTGCTTTCTTTTCCATTATTGTTGCAAACACCTGAGCTTATCTTTTTGAAATGTCTCTAAAGTTTGTAGTTTGTTTGAAACAAAATTTAAAGTCAGCAGGACAAAGGCTAAGATTCTCCAATATAAATTTTTGTTTTGCCATCATTCAAATTAAATCTCTTACAATTATTACAGTACCAGAAACTGCACATTCCCGGATGGTTCTACTCATGGCAATCCATGTCCAGGGCCAGTGGATGAGACAAAGAAGTGTAACACTAATGAGTGTCCACATATGTAATATAATTGTCTTGAGATTCATGTTGATTGGGAAAGGATAAACATTTATTGTTTGATATTTCAGCACAAGAAACTGCACATTCCCGGATGGATCTACGCATGGCAATCCGTGTCCAGGACCGGTGGATGAGACCAAGAAGTGTAACACTAATGAGTGTCCACATATGTAATATGATTGTCTTGAGATTCATGTTGATTGGGAAAGATTAAACATTTATTGTTTGATATTACAGCACAAGAAACTGCACATTCCCCGATGGTTCTACCCATGGTAATCCTAATGAGTGTCCACATATGTAATATCTTTGTCTTGAGATTTATGATGATTAGGAAAGATTAAACATTTATTGTTTGATATTTCAGCACAAGAAACTGCACATTCCCGGATGGATCCACCCATGGTAACCCATGTCCAGGACCAGTGGATGAGACCAAGAAATGTAACACTAATGAGTGTCCACGTATGTAAAATATAATTGTCATCTTATCCCTTTCCATGCTGTTCATGTCATACACCCGTTGTGACCAAGACTTTTGCGGGTGGTATAGACTAAGATAAGCATGTGACATTTTATCTTAACCCACCCTGCCTGCTTTCTTATCAATTTATGTGCCAAAAAAAGAACAAACTGATTGAAATATCTGTTAACAATTTTGTTTGAAACAAAATAAGAACATTGGGACACGGGAAATTTAGGTTCAAAACACAAAAAAAACACCACTATATTTCACCTTTCTCTGTATAATGCAATCAATTAAGTCTGGTCACAGCTACACTGCAGTTTGTAGTGCATCTCCTGGTTTAATCTGGGGCCACGGCAAACATACATTCTGAAATTTGTTTCCCACTAGTGGTTGGATAACAGCAAACCTATGTGGGCGAGCAGCTGGAGGCTCAGTAAGGATGTTGTTGTACCACTGGTGAGAGAAACGACAGGAATCTATATTTAGGTGCTCCATTTAGCCCTGGATTTGAATCAGGTTAGATATGTAAAGGACAGGTTTCCACAAAGGCGTTTTCATGCGACCTAAATTTTCCAAAGCTGGTCATCAGCATATTCTTCTAATCTTTCAATGTTTTCCAAGGTTCATATTCTTAGGGAAAGAAAGTGCAGGTATTGTTTCAAAAAGGGTTAATGTTTATATTGTAGAAGATGCCATCTGGACAACCTGGACAGAATGGAACCAATGTTCATCTACATGTGGCGGGGGCAATCAAATCAGGACTCGAACCTGCAACTGGCCGTCCTCAGTCCATGGTGATAATTGCACAGGTGACGCGGTAGAGTCTCAAAATTGCAGCACAGATCTATGCCCTGGTTAGTTTTGTTTCAGAGATTGTTTCACTTTTGTCCAGGTGTCAGGGATTTGAACCCTGGTTTAGCCAATGTCCTTTTTCATCCAGGGGTGGTGGGTTCAAACCCAGGCTTAGCCAATATCCTTTCTGACAATTGATAAAAGTTATTTGTCTCTCACCAATGGATGTTAATCATCTAAGTGAGAGAGCTGCTGGAGGCTCTGAGCCAGTATTGTGGTAGCACTGGTGATAGAAATTGTAGTTTTCATATTGGCCAACACAAAAGTTTATCATACGATGTAGTTACACTTTGGAATCATTATTAGCAAAGTTTTATTGTCTTATTAAAATTTTTGAAATATGAGGGGGGAATCATAAAGGTTTTGGACACAATGCTTGAAATTTTAAGACAGTTTTCTAGAAGGATATTATGTGACTTTTTGTTGAGAATATTCTAACATTTCGTAAATATTGAATCAAAATTTCAGGGGAGCATATAGTCGCCATGCTGTCCGTCCGTCCGTCCGGCTGTCCGTCCGTCCATCCGTGTGTCCGTCCGTCCACAGCCAGATCTCAGCAACCCTTGGGCCAAATTCAATGAAACTTCACATGTGAACTCCCTGGGATAATCCCTAGGGACTTTTTTTTTCCGTTTCTTGATTTGAGGCTGTGTCATGGAAAAAGGGGCCTTAATGTAATAATTAGTTTTTCTATAATTTCTCTTCATCTAATGGGCAGAATGTAATGAAATTTCGCAATTATGTGATAAATGAGATGTCCTATACCATATTCTAAAAATAATGTGTGTACAAAAAAATCTGTCATAGGAAAAGGAGGCTTATTGTATGATAGCTTTTATTTTGTGACAAACACTTATTCGGGGAGCATAATCCGTCTGTGACGGCTCTTGTTTTAAAAAGATAGAGGTGACGAAGCATGGTTCAATTGACCAAAAGCCAATCGACAGATCGCTCTGCCCAACATAGAATCTAGTACAAACAATGGGGATGTGATCGCTAATAGGGAACGATTTTATCCAGTTTATTGTGACGTAAATTCAGACAAACAAAACAGTATTTCGTAGGTGTTGTTATAAGATTTGGTAACTACGGCTTGATTTAAGCCGTAGTTACGTGATTTATAACAACACCGAAAAAATTTCGGGGGAGCATATAGTCGCCATGCTGTCCGTCCATCCGTCCGTCTGTCTGGCCGTCCGTCTGTCTGTCCGTCCGTCCGTGTGTCCGTCCGTCCACAGCCAGATCTCAGCAACCCTTGGGCCAAATTCAATGAAACTTCACATGTGAACTCTCTGGGATAATCCCTAGGGACTTTTTTTCCGTTTCTTGATTTGAGGCTGCGTCATGGAAAAAGGGGCCTTAATGTAAAAATTAGTTTTTCTATAATTTCTCTTCATCTAATGGGCAGAATGTAATGAAATTTTGTAATTATGTGATAAATGAGATGTCCTATACCATATTCTAAAATAATGTGTGTACAAAAAAATCTGTCATAGGAAAAGGAGGCTTATTGTATTTTGTGACAAACACTTATTCGGGGAGCATAATCCGTCTGTGACGGCTCTTGTTTTAAAAAGATAGAGGTGACGAAGCATGGTTCAATTGACCAAACGCCATTCGACAGATCGCTCCGCCAAACATAGAATCTAGTACAAACAATGGGGATGTGATCGCTAATAGGGAACGATTTTATCCAGTTTATTGTGACGTAAATTCAGACAAACAAAATAGTATTTCGTAGGTGTTGTTATAAAATTTGGTAACTACGGCTTGATTTAAGCCGTAGTTATGTGATTTTATAACAACACTGATGGTTTATCAAAACATACGGTAAACCTAGTCTATTGTTAGCACAAAATTCTTTGTAATTGGCATGTCGACTGCTTTTATTGTCAGTCGATAAATCGATACAATAACACATGCAACCAAGAACAATTGGGACACAACATTTTTCTGATCGCCCATTGGCTAATCGATGTTTTTGATTGACAGTCGGCGTTTGGGTAATTATCATTCAAGAAATTTGCTTCATTCTTTTCATAACTGAAATTATCATTCATGGTATCCACAAACTTTTGAATCACCCTGGCATATCTGGATTTATTTTAGTTGATGGTACATGGAACTCATGGAGTGAATGGGGTGCATGTTCTGTAACATGTAATGTAGGGCTGAAGTCGAGAAATCGTACATGCGAATACGATCCAGTTGCCCCTCAAGGAACGATTTGTGTTGGTGCTAGTGAAGATAAAACGATCTGTGCTCCTGGACTATGTGCAAGTATGTACATTTCTTGTTCACTTTACAAACCTGCATTTATGTCCAAATTTACCAGGGTGGCTTTGATTTAGTCTTTAGAAAAGTGTATTTGTAAAGCCCGCAATGCAGGGAGCTTGAGATAGCTGTTACTATTTAGCTTGAGTGCTTGTGTGTTAGCGCATGTGTATGCTTGTGTATGTTTGCGGCAATATTTCCTGAATGGTAAATGATAGCAACTTCAAACTTCATACGTTTATAGATCACATTAAGATGTGCCATTTGCAAGAATTGGTCACATATTACTAGAATTATCTGTGATTTTTATGTCCCCGTTTCGAAAGATCGGGGGCATATTGTTTTACTCCTGTCCGCCTGTCTGTCTGTCTGTCTGTCTGTCCAAAAACTTAACATTTGCCTTTTCTCCAAAAGTATTTGACATACAAAGCTCAAATTTGATATGCAGCTTCCTTTTAATGATATCTATCTGTTCCATGCAATTTGACTTTCCTCAAGGTCATCTGTTAACCCTTATCAACCCTTTACTGTGAGAAAAATTAACATTTTACAAAAATGGTCATTTCGGTTGCATTTGTGTTTCACCAACACATTTTGTCTTGAATTGTCATGTCGCATGATTCTCCACTGTGTTTATTATTACTTTCAACAGTTGATGGAAAATGGACAGAATGGCAGGACTGGGGTCCCTGCAGTACAACATGCGGTAATGGTACGGAGATGCGTGAGCGCCGTTGCGCATACGTCATTCCTGGCGCGCCCCATGGGAAGGACTGTGTTGGGGAGGTGAATGAGACGAGAGAATGTTCAAACACTACGGAGTGTCCTGGTAAACACAGATCTATTCTTTCTATTTAACCCGTTCCCAAGCAACAAAATTTAAGGGTGATTCAAATTCAAAGATGATACAGACGACAATTTCAAGTGAATGAATGCATTTTTGGTCTTTTTACGTAGAAAACATTGTGGGAAATAAAGAAATTGCTTGTCACATTTTCCATGATGTTTACCAAAGCCACTATCTTGTGGGGATTCAAAAGAAGTCATTGTGTGGTAATGGGTTATTGAAATTTGAATGATTGAAATTCTTCATAAAAGAAATGGATGTTCAAGGTATCTCATGAAGACTAAGGTCAAACATGGCAAATTGAAGCAACTTTTAAATCTTTGATTACAAGGGTCACTTAGTTGGTATTTTTCTACACTTAATCAATACATAATGTGATTAGTAACGCTAAAAGATTATTTATGGGAAGTTAAAAAAATTAGTGATACTAATCAATCTACGCTGTCAAAACTTTTCACTCTATGGTAATTTTCTTGATCTAAATAATTTTACATAATTATCTTATTATATGTTAGTTTTTCAAAAGAGGTAAATGGTTGAGTTATGATAAAGCTGATCTATTTATCAAGCTATATCCAGTTTGGTGGACTTTGCAGAATGTCTCTTGTACAATATGAACAATAAAATGTACAATAAAGAAGATTCAACACTGGTCAGACTGCATACATTGCACAGGCTTGAATAGGTTTTATATGTTTTAGTCCTTTGATCCTATTTTGATCTTTAGTGCTACACATGATAAAAAATCTATTTTCCTTTTCCCACCACAGTTGATGGTTACTGGGGTACCTGGTCCTCCTGGTCATCATGTTCTGCAACATGCGGTGCAGCTACCCACACCAGAAATCGTACATGTCTGTTTGACGAGAGTAAACCACATGGATTTGACTGTTTTGGTGCCGCAAATGAAACAGAACCCTGTAGACTTGGACAGTGCCCAGGTTTGAAAGATTGTTTTACATTAGCTTAACTATGTTCTGAAATATGCAGCCTAAAGCATACATTTTTTTCTTTTCTTGCTGTTTTCTCATATCATTTTCAGTTGGGATGTCAAAACCAGTTCTTGTAAGGGAAAGTTTGCACTTTGAGGGTGCTTTTGCTTTTTGCATAAATGAGCGGCTTTATCATCTTTTACAACTGATGAGCTTTTGCTTTATCTTATGCTTAAATGCTTTGATGCTTTACCTCAAACTTTAGATGCTTTATCACAAACTCTAAAGACATTGCTTTATATCAGATTTCTTCGTTTTAACCCTCTTCCAAAGAACAAAATTTAAGACCAGTCCTCATAGAAATGTAATGTAGATAACAAAACAATTCTAGTACCTAGCATAGATATCTTTGATAGAAAAGGAGAAAAGGTTGGTCAAATTCATTTCAAAAACAAATCTCAATGTGACATCCCTGTAGGTGAACATAGGGATCACCATATTTTCTCCTTTTGTCTTAATATTTTCTGTGCTCCATTTCATTCAAATCTTGTTCTTATCAACATACATTATCTTGCTTCCAACAGGTTTCAAAATGGGAAAGTTTAAATGTTCATGTGTGGCCAATTGTGGACTTATATTGGTATTGTTTTCTCCATTTGTCCATTTATCTGTCTGTCCCATCAACTATCCATTTGCATGAAACGCTCATATCCTCAACGTAACTTAAAGATGGATTTTGATGAAGTTTACAAAGAATGTTCCTAGTCACCATAACTGCACATTTTGTCAATGTATTACCATATTACTCCACAGAATGAAGGTGGGGGTTCTTTGAGCAAAAAGGTGGCGTATATTGTGACTGTGGCACTCCTGTTGCTGTTTGGGAAAGGATAGATAGGAGTAAACTATTTTTTCATACAAAAGGTACATTAATTTTCGGTGTTGGCGGTGGGATAGGCGGTTCTTCATGCACTGCAAGTTGTCCGCCGGGAGCTACACATTGTAACAAGACATGCCATTTCAATACAACATCTGTTACACACATTGGGCGGGATATTCACATGAACAGAAATGATTTAAGAAGTGACAACTTCGGCCATATTGATCTTCAAAAAACACTACCTATCGGAGGTGTGTGAATTTTTTTTATACATTACTTATAGTAGATATAAATTGGTATTGTCTTCTCCGTATCCATAAGTCTGTGTATACATCCAGTTTGTTTCAATGAAACTCCTCGGGGCTTGGACGACTTTTTACAGAATAATAAGTTAGTTGACCTTTAGCTGTTTGGAGTTTTAGCTGCACTGTCAATAAGTCCAGTGAACAATTGTCATAGGAATTTGTCCGTTGTGTGTGTGTGTGTGTGTGTGTGTGTGTGTGTGTGTGTGTGTTTGTGTGTGTGTGTCTGTATGAAAGCGTTTTTAGAAAAAAATCTGAAAAAAATCACAAGATTAGTCCTTGAGTTACCCTTCATCAGATTCTCTTAAAGAATTTTGATTTAATCAGAAAATCTTGTGTTATCTGCTTTGTAATGTCAAAAACTGGCTAGCTATATTCCAGTTTGTTTATATCTTGAAGTTATAAAAATTTGTATTGACCAATTCAGTCAAAACATGGACAAAATTTCTAATGTTTTTTTTTTTTACATGAGCTCAGCATTTGGGCTGATTTGAATTCCTTATAGGGAATTATGTGCCCTTGCATTTCAAGATTTTGCTGTTTTCGACCTTGTTTTCTCTGTAATAAAAATGAATATTGACCAATCAAGGAACCTTTGACAAAATGTTTGTGACCATAAGATTTAGTATTAAAGGGGCTCATTCTATGTTTTTATGCTTCCGAACTGTTCGGGAACTCATAATTGTGCAGGGAAAAACAATTAGCAATGCATAAAAACCTCAATCTCGGCGAAAAAACATCTTTCCTTTGCTATAGATCAATCCTTTACAAGCGTGTTTACACATTCTATTTTTACTTCAAAACAAGACAAGGTCAAGGTCAACGAGACACACCTCCGCTGTATTAACACACCGTGCAACCGGCTGTGTGGATGACTGTGACCTTATTTGCGAGGAATACGTGAAAAGGTTTATTTTGTACAAGCACTGAACATTTATACGCGTATTTATCAACTATAGAATACCAAAGATCCTTTCGTTTATTTATAAAAGTAAATTCATTTGACCTACCATGCACATGACATCAGATGCCGAATCTGTCTTCGCTGACTTTCTACGCAGCCGGTTGTACGGTGTGTTTAATTTCGCTGAGCACAGATGACGTATCTCTGACGTAATTGATTTTTGAAGGTTGGGCATATGTAGCCGTTACAAAACAAAAACAAGGATGACCAGCATGTTATTAATTGACTTGGATTTTAATACTTAATAAAGCTTGTGGAGTGCTAACAATGGACATAAATGATCTACCCCTTCAGGTTGGTAATTTCATACGTTATTTCTGGTTTGTAATTATTGTGCCATTTGCATTTTCGACAGCCTAGCTCGTCCCCCTTTAATTTATTTTAGTGTGATCAGAATAGTTCGTCAAAAGCTACCTGTTTTGATGGTGCTCTTGGATTTCACAAATTGCTGTTTTCCACATAACAAACTGATGTAAAACCCCATTCAAACAAATCTCTTATACTGGAAATTCAGGACTATTGAGCGATATTGTACTTATCCAATGCATTATAACAGTTGAAAACGGCATTAAACTTCAAATAACAAAACAAATCACTGCATCATGAAAAAAAGGTCTTAATGATAATGGCGGCCTATATTGTGACTATGCTCATTTTGTTGTAACAAGCTGAGCTTAGATTTTATTATGCCCCCATACCGAAAGATAGGGGACATATTTTCTGTCCATCTATCTTTCAAGGCAACATTTAAATGTCATTGCTTTTGCACATTGAAATTTCAAATTCTTCATAATGTTCATTGCTTTATCAAGTTATTTGTTTCTAGAAGCTATCATATATTTTAACTCATACTTATGTGTAGTTTGAAAATAAAGCTTTGTTGCATTTGTATCTTAGCATTTTGCCAAGCTTAAGCTTTAACTTTAGACGCAATCCCAGTTAAATGGGACAATTGATGTCTCCGGCCTTTAATATGTACTAGCTGCAAATAGTCAACATTATATAAATGTCCATCATATTTATTTTCATCCAACACCTATAACTAAAATATTTATGTATAATTTACGTTCGTAAGAACTCCATTTCTTATGAAAATCATGTGACAACCAAACTAGGGGGTACGAAAAACCGATGTCTCCGTGTATAAATTCTAACTTTCAAACCAAAAATGTCAATTTTAACAATAAATTATCCTAATAGAACTGCCCAAATCTTGTTCAGAAAACATAGAGCTCCAAAACGATACAAAGATTTATATGAAAAATGTAATCCAAATTTTTTAGAACAGCCTAGAGTGGTTGTCTCCAAAATTCAAAAACGTACGGGACACTTTCTTTAAAGGTAAGAAACACTGACATAAATCTACATTTAATGCATTAATCTAGCGTAATGTACATTAGTATAAATATATATTATCAAAATAAAGTCGTATTTCGATATACCTTTGTCAATATTTTTAAAAAATCAACATAATTCTTAAACAATTTACCGTAATTTTAACCCCGTAACGTACGAGGTATGAACTAAAGTAGCTGTAGTAAAAATTGGGTAACTATGAATAGTTTAATTCTTCAAGTAACATCACTATAATTTCGATGTGTCTTCAAGTATGATAAAAAGAATTATGCCGATTACTATAATAGCATTGATACAGCAGGCCAAATAAAGTTGAGTACACATTATAAAGTGACGTACGAGTCCATAACGTTCGAGGCAATTTTTAGTTTTCAGTTTTTAAATTGCTGAAATGGAACGCTTTCTTTGCTTTAGTTATGTGTTTTGGGTTCCTTAAGGACTCCAGTTTAAGCAAAATAGACTTTTTATGCACATAATAGACTGTACACGTACTCGTACTAGTCTCGTACGTTATGGTATTATAATAACGCTTAATTGATACTCTTTTTACAATATTGAGGAAAGTTCCACAAAATATGTCGGTGTTTTGTTGATAAATAGGAGTATATTCATACCCATATACATTACACTAGATTGATGCATTAAAATAGTTTATTTCAGCGTTTCTTACCCTCATAAAAATTGTCCCGTACGTTTTCGTACTTTGGATCCATCAGAGTTACGGATGTCCAGCAAATTTTTGATAACATTTCACTTTAATCAAGAAGTTATACACATAACTCATGTGTCATAACAATACGAACATCTTAACTTTTATAAATTGAAATTTATTTGGCTAGGAAGTTTTAATTGGTGAAACAGCACACCAAGATAGTTTATAGGCTTGTATTTATTTTCATTTTTTTCATTTCATAATATTTTTTTGACAAAGTTTCTGGCAAATGGATATTGCCTTATAATATTGATATTTCATTGAAAAGGTTATTATACAGCGGCTGGGATGTTAAAGAAAAGAAAGAATATTACGTACGGGACAAGCTCTAGTTACGTTCGGGACAGACCAGTTTTAAACTATTGTTGATTTGTAATAAGTCATTGACTTACCATTTCCGTATATCGATTAAGGGAATAACTCATTGCTTTTGTTTAACAATTCGAGAGAAAATTAAAGGTTGCTTGGTGCATTTTAGAAGAGTTGGAAGTAGTCAACGTTCTAAAATAAAGGAATCGTACAAGGATGGCCGTTTTGTATTTTCATTCTCATCGTTACAATTCGCCATTTTCATCCATATTGTCAATTGATTCACATTTTACACACAAATACTCATCCAAATGTATCGGTTTTGTTATCCTTTAAGCATTACTTAATGTGAAATTAGACACACATTTCACAAAGGGGTCTATTTAAAACACGTAGTTTTTGATGCACACATTTGATCATTTAAGGTTTACAGACCCTGAAAAAATATACACTTTCTAGGCATACGAAATGCATCAAATTTCACACACTTGTAAATACACTTCACATAAGTTGATTCGCAATGCCAGATTTCAAGATTATGCTTCAAGAAGAAAATAATTAACAAATATTATTTTAGTCTATATTCATATGCAAGGGAGGTAATTTCTAACATTTTTGTCAAATATTTCCGTAAGTATACAATAATTCAAAATTGTAAACCGTGCAAAATACTTATGTTTGTATTTGGAATGGAAATGTAACACGGTTTAGGAATTATTGTCACTTTTCAAATTTCGCATCTGGGTCTTTGGTGCTTTTGAGGGGTTGGATACCTTAACAGTCTATAAATCCAAAACTAAGCAAGCCCAGCTGACAAAACTAGAGAAATTTGCGCAGAAGATGTGATCCATGAAGAAAATTTGTCCAGAATGAGTGTATGGTATAATGAAAAAAATCGAAAAAAATTTAGTCAATTGTCCACTTTAACTGGGATTGCGTCTTTAGCTTTGACTAGCTTTAGCTTTTATCATTTGACAAATGCTTAACCCTTTCCCAAACAGCCAAAAATGCGGCAGATTTAATTTAAAAGCTGTTGCCGACGACAAAATTGATACTGACAATGGTATCATTTATGTACAATACAACAGAGAAAATATTGAGGTAAAAGAAGAAAATGCTGATTATCAGCATTTTCTTCTTTTGTCTCAACGTTTTCCTAAGCCTTTTCGACCAGGGACGTCAAAACCAGGTCTTTGGGAAAGAGTTAATTCTCCTGTCAAAGCTTTCATGCAAAACTCTCAAGCTTAATTGTGATATGTTCTGCATAAAGCTGTGTTGCAACAATTAACAGTTGATGGTAAATGGGGGGCCTGGAGCTTGTGGAGCAATTGCTCGCTTGACTGTGGTGGTGGTACTCGAAGTAGAAACAGGAGTTGTCAGTTCGGGACCGGGGCTGAGCCACACGGAGCAGACTGTGTTGGGAATGCAACGGAAGTTCTTGATTGTAATGTTCAAGAGTGTCCAGGTTTGTTTAAAGGCTACCAAGCTTGGCAGTTTATATCACCGTATATTGGAAGAAAATCATTAAATTAACGTGTTTTATAAAAGATCCGTCAAACTCGGTTGTTTTAAAAGTTTTATTTGCTTTTCTTTACATCGTTGAAAAACTGATTTTCGAGAAAATAAAGATCGGCAATTTCCGTAAAAATTGCCACGGATTGACGTCATCAATGGCTTGACTCCGCCCCCAATCTAGAGCATGAGGTGTCTGACAAAGATAATGTGTTCGACTTTTCTGTCATATAGAGATGTCTCAGTTTTTATCCATTTCTCGATCGTAAGAGTAATACAGACAAACTTAAATCGTTCTTTGGCACATTCCTTAATTCACTTACGACCTATTCTTTGACTGTTTTAACATTTTTTTCTAGCATTTACTGAGGACGAATTCCGTGTTTTGAGTATCGATTGGGGAAGTCGCTTTATGACAGAAAAGTCGGACATTTAACTTTTTCAGAAATTTCAGACTTTCCGGGAAATGACCCATGACTGCCCGTTTTTCCCGCCATGACGTCATTCAGTGGCCAGTATGACGTCATAATTTCAAGTCGGAAGTTTAGCGTATTTTCTTCGGCAAAGATCGGAAAAGACCAAAATATCCAATTTAAAAGACGAAATAAAAACACTTCTAATGTTGGAAAATTGTAGAAACTTTAATATTTGGTTAATAGTAAGGTGTTCTTTCGGCACAAGACTTTAATTTTGCCAATCATCGGACACTTTAATTGTACAGTAATAGCCCATTACCAGACAGCAAATCCAAAGATGCTGCAGACAACAATCTGAAGTGAATGAAATTTTACAATTTTGGGTCTTCATGTATAGAAAAAATTATTGGAAATGAAGAAATTGCTTGGCACAAGCATTAAAGAGCATCAATTGCTTCAATGTTTTCCAAGATATGTAATTATCTTATGGGGCATCAAATTGCGTCAAAAAGTGGGAATGGGATATATGTTTTATGAGTTTTTGTCAGCCATATTCTCTCAAGTAAGCTTAAAAGGAACACAAGCTTAGAATATAGACATGAATATCATACAAATTGGTCTACCTTAAGAGAGGGTAGATAGTGTTTGCACTTGGAGTAGAAACAGGAGTTGTGAATTTGGGTCAGGCTCTGAGCCACACGAAGCAGACTGTGCTGGGAATGCAACAGAGGTTCTTGATTGTAATGTTCAAGAGTGCCCAGGTTTGTTTAACCCTTTCCCAGACATTGACATTTTTGACACCCCACAATAAGGCTATGGAAAAAATTGAGGAAAATGAAGAAATTGCTTGTAACAAATAATTTCCTTATGTCCCACAATACTAGCTATAATAGTAGCAAACAATGTAAGTTTTAATCAATTCAAATTGTCGTCTGCAACGTCTTTGAATTAAGACATTTTAGTCTAAAATATTTCAATCTGGTAATGTGTTAACCCTTTTCCAAACAAGACCTGATTTTCATGTCCCCAATAGAAAAGGCTTGGGAAACATTCAGACAAAAGAAGAAACTGCTGATAATCAGCAGTTTCTCCTTTTGTCTCAATATTTTCTGTGCCATATTATACACAAATCCTATAACTAGATAACATCTATTCTGTCTTCTGCAGCAATATTCAAATTGGGTTACCTTAAAATTTTACGGTTTGGGAAAGGGTTAAACCCATCTCAAATAAAAAAGCACATGACTTTTGCACCTTAAAAATTTCTGTCTGAATTCCACGTTTTGCTGCTTTTCAACAAAAACCTTGTTGCTGCAGCTTATAACAAGCTGCAGTTATGAGAATTTTGTTGAAAAGCGACGATTTGTCAAGCTGAAGCTGAATTCTCAGTCGGTAATATCTGAGTCTATCAATCCAGGGGTTATGGGTTGTAACCCCTGGTTGGACAATATCCTTTCTGACATTTGACAATAGTTGTGGAGAGCAGCTGGAAAAATATTTTATGGTAGTACTGGTGAGAAAAATTATAGGAATATATGGTAGGGTGCTCCTGTCATGGAAATATGACCAAAAGCAGTCGAAAATGGCTTTGAATCCCATTCAATCAACCATATTGATAAAAAATATTGTACTTTTGATAGTCTTAACCCATTTCAACATAATGACGCTTAATTTTGATGCCCTTCAAGAAAAAGTCTTGTAAACATATGGAAACAAAAGGAGAAAATGCTCTTTATCTCTCTTTATCAACATCCATATTGTCATTTGCAGCAATTTCAAATTGGACAGGTCTAAAATTTAGTAAAATGGGTTAAGGCCCTTCAATCAATCAATTGAAATTGAATTTTAACATATTTTTCAAAAAATTTAAACTTGCTTATAAATCATGTATAATATTGCTGCCTTTCAACAAAAGCCTCAGAACTGCAGCTTAAAACCTGGAGCTGCAGAAACAAGGTTTTTGTTGAAAAGTGGTGGTGGTATAATTGTGAAATCTTTTTTAGTGGATGGTAACTGGACAGAATGGTCTAGCTGGGGATCATGCTCCGTGACCTGTGGGTCTGGCATAGAGATTCGAACTCGTAGCTGCTACTTCCCTCCATCAGCTGTCCGTGGATCGGATTGCGTTGGCGATAGTAGGGAGAATAAGTCCTGCACTAAACAGGCTTGTCCACGTTAGTATTTTGTTTTACTCTTTCCCAAACAGTGAAATGTTTGGACTGCTCAATAAAATATTGCAGTCGACTAGAAAAGATGAAATTTACAAAGTTTGTATTTTTAGCTCGACTTTTCGAAGAAAATGAGAGCTTATACTGTCACCCGGGTGTCGGCGTTTGCGTTGCAACAAAGGTTAAAGTTTTTTCAAACATCAATAACTTCCATACTATCGAAGGGATTCAACCCAAACTTGGAATACTTATTCACCATCACATCCTCTACCTTACTACCAAGGCCCATGACCCTGGTTCCACTATATTTGGAGTTATGCCCCCTTTATACTAAGCAACTTAGAAAGTCGAGCGCGCTGTCTTCGAACAGCTCTTGTTTAGTATAGAAAATATTTGTGACATTTTGTGCAATGTATGATATCACTGTTATATTCTGTATTCCATTTAACAATTGAATTGAAGTTTGCATGAATTAATTTAAAGCATTTGTGTTTTTCAGCGACAACTCCACCACCCCCTCGTAAGTATTGTTTAAGCTTAACCCTTTCCCAAACGACAAAATTTTAGGGTTATCTAGTTAAAAAACTGTCACAATTGACAAAATGGATGTTATTAAAGATAGTATTTGTGTAAAATATGGCATAGAAAATATTGAGACAAAAGGAGAAACTGCTGGTTATCAGCAGTTTCTTCTTTTGTTTCAATGTTTTCCCAAACCATTTCTATTAGGGACATCAAAACCAGGACTTGTTTGGGAAAGGGTTAAGCTTAATTTCTGTATCAACAAAATAGACCTTTAACCATTTCCCAGATAATATCTTAACCTTTCCCGCATGGTTCCAGCTAACTGGTTGATTGTCATTATACAATTTTCTCTGCAGAATGATTTGAAGCTGTAGAGGCAAATTGTAATAATTATAATAATAGGCAAACCTTGAAACACATAGAGTTTAACCCATTACCACACATTGACACCTTTTGACACCCCAAATGAAAAAGGCTCTGGAAGACATCGTGGAAAATGAAGAAATTGATTGTGACAAGCAATTTCTTCATTTACCACAATGTTTTCTTACCCAAAATGGAAAGATTTTTAAAATTTCATCAACTTGAAATTGTCGTCTGCAACATTTTTCAATTTGGAGCAACCCAAAATTTTGTTGTTTGGTAATGGGTTAATGCAAATAGTTGTGATATAATTTGAAAAGAAGAAATTGCTAATTTTTGTCGAGCCCGCTTGCGGTGAGCTCGACATAGTTGTCACAATGGCGGTTCGGTGTATGTGCGTTAGTGCGTTAGTGCGTGCGTGCGTTAGTGCGTGCGTCCGTCCGGATGGAGCTTGTCCGGGCCATAACTTCACCATGGATGGAGGGATTCAGAAATAACTTGGCACAAATGTCAAGCTCAGTAAGGCGGAGTGTCGCGTGCAAGAACCAGATTCCAAGCTCAAAGGTCAAGGTCAAACTTGGAGGTCAAATGTCAAAAATGAGAAGATTTTTGCTTGTCCGGGCCATAACTTCACCATGGATGGAGGGATTCAGAAATAACTTGGCACAAATGTCAAGCTCAGTAAGGCAGAGTGTCGCGTGCAAGAACCAGATTCCAAGCTCAAAGGTCAAGGTCAAACTTGGAGGTCAAATGTCAAAAATGAGATGATTTTTGCTTGTCCGGGCCATAACTTCACCATGGATGGAGGGATTCAGAAATAACTTGGCACAAATGTCAAGCTCAGTAAGGCAGAGTGTCGCGTGCAAGAACCAGATTCCAAGCTCAAAGGTCAAGGTCAAACTTGGAGGTCAAATGTCAAAAATGAGATGATTTTTGCTTGTCCGGGCCATAACTTCACCATGGATGGAGGGATTCAGAAATAACTTGGCACAAATGTCAAGCTCAGTAAGGCGGAGTGTCGCGTGCAAAAACCAGATTCCAAGCTCAAAGGTCAAGGTCAAACTTGGAGGTCAAATGTCAAAAATGAGATGATTTTTGCTTGTCCGGGCCATAACTTCACCGACATCGGATGGACTTCTGCTTGGTCTGGTATATTTCTCGGAATTTGGTTTTATGGACTTAGCATAAGGTCCCTTTTAGCGTGACGGGTCACATATGTATACTCAAATTAATCCATTCTGGTATCTCGTTATAAATACATAGACATGTAATATTTTGTGAACAATAAACTGTCTCACCATGATCCCCATCATTCCAACTTATTTTGTCCCCACTTTTACAACGCCATTGTAATGACAGCTGTAGACATAGGTATGGTCTTCTTTCTTCAAAATGAGCGGGCTCGACATGTTGCCCTTCGGCATCTAGTTATGTACAAGTATTACATTTACAATTATAAAAATGAATTATTTAAAGTTTTCAAACATAAAATACTTCAAAATGCCACTATTTTTGTTTTGTTTTTGAAGAATTTATGCTGTGAAAGCTGTCGGGACATTACGCTGATTAACTTGAAGCTGTTGTGGGGGCACTACAGCTTACTTGGCTGGGGAGAATTATTCTTTTTGGGATTGGATTAATTCAAGTTGTCCATTAATTTTCTGATTCTTGTTTCCAATGTCTAGTGTACTTGGGTACTTATAAAGATTTGATAATCGAGATCCCATGTGACCCAGCCAGGAGTTTCTTAACCCTTTCCCGAACGACAAAATTTTAGGATGATCCACTTCAAATGCTGCCACAAATGACAAAATGGATGTTATTAAAGATAGGATTTGTGTAGAATATGGTGCAGAAAATATTGAGACAAAAGGAGAAATTGCTGGTTTTCAGCAGTTTCTTCTTTTGTTTTAATGTTTTCCAAAGCCTTTTCTATTAGGGATGTCAAAAACAGGTCTTGTTTGGGAAAGGGTTAATGTTGAAGCCCAATGGGTTTTGTCGAGTCTTTTTGATGCATTTTGATGCCCAAAAGCAGGAAATCTTCTGAAAAAATTATGGAAAACGAAGAAATTGCTTACCACAAGCAATTTCTTCATTTTCCAAAATGTTTTCTATCCAGTGGGACCATAAATGTAACATTACATTTACTTAAAATTTTTGTCTGCAACATCTTTGAATTTGGAAGAGTCCAAATTGATGTCATTAATATGGTGATGTGTTGTCGGGGTTCAGGGGCATCTCAGGTCTGTTTTTCACAATTGTAAGAGTGGAAAGGCCACACTTAACCCTTTTCCCAAACGGAGAAATTTTAGGGTGGTCCCATTCAAAATCTGCTGTAGACGACATAATTGATGTTAAAAAGGAAGTGTTTTGTATACAATATAGCATAGAAAATATTGAGACAAAAGGAGAAACTGCTGGTTATCAGCAGTTTCTTCTTTTGTCACAATGTTTTCCCAAGCCAATTCTATTAGGGATGTCAAAACCAGGTCTTGTTAGGGAAAGGGTTAAAAAATTATGTTTAAACCCGGGCTTCCAGGACTCCACCTAGCTGTGCGCCTGGACCCAGGCCTAACATCTTGTATAAAAAAAGTTAGTTTTTAAGCCCCGGATAGGGAGGCATCATAAATTTGACTTGTCCGTCCGTCTGTCTGTCCGTCTGTCTGTCTGTCCGTCTGTCCGTCATTCCGTCCAAAAACTTTAACATTGGCCATAACTTCCTTATTACTTAACATATTCGCTTCATACTTTACCACAACATTCCTTGGTACATTACCTTTCTGTAGGCACATACTTTGGTGACCTTGACCCCTGGATGACCTTGACCTTGAACATAGATTGGCCATAATTTAAAATCAAAGCGGTGTCGGGGGCATTGTCATCTTACAGTGACAGCTCTTGTTTTCAGATTCATGCTACCAGTGTCTCGAGGCATCGGATACTTGCGAAGATTTAGCAATCCCGATGCTATGTGACCCGGGGCTAACGCATTGTATAAATAATATTACTAATTTTAATGATGGATCCAGGCTTGTGGAAAGGAGGTAGGTGTGGTCATCATCATCATCATCATCATCATCATCATCATCATCATCATCATCATCATCATCATCATCATCATCACTATGATATCAGTCTGTAGGCAAAGATTCATGACCCTTACATTTAATTTAGTGAAATTTTAACCTTTTACAGTCTTTAACGTTTTATGCCCCTTATCGAACGATGGGGGGGGGTATTTTTAGCGAGCCGGGACTTTACGTCGGGGGAGCTAATGTCACAGCCCTAGTGTCAGCGTTGGCGTCATGTCTTCAAAAACTTTGACCTGGTTTATATCTCAGACACTATTGAGATACAGCCTTGATACTTCACACATGGATACCTCCTGCGAAGACCTTTCATTCGGGACCATGACCTTTGACCTAGTGACCTTGGAGTTTGACCTACTTTTAAAAAAACTTTATCCTGGCCTTTATCTCGGCCATTTTTAGCTCAACTTTTCGAAGAAAATGAGAGCTTATACTGTCACCCGGGCGTTGGCGTCGGCGTTGGCGTTGCAACAAAGGTTAAAGTTTTTTTCAAACATCAATAACTTCCATACTATCAAAGGGATTCAACCCAAACTTGGAATACTTATTCACCATCACACCCTCTACCTTACTACCAGGGCCCATGACCCTGGCTCCACTATATTTGGAGTTATGCCCCCTTATACTAAGCAACTTAGAAAGTCGAGTGCGCTGTCTTCGGACAGCTCTTGTTACAGATACAGCCTTGATACTTCACACATGGATACTTATCAGCAAGACCTTTCATTTGGGACCATGACCTTTGAATTAGTGACCTTGGAGTTTGACTTACTTTTCAAAAACTTTAACCTGGCCTATATCTCTTGCACTATTATAGATAGAGCTTTGATATTTCACATATGTGACTCTTGTTATACTGTTGATCATCTGTCTGTCAGTCCATCCATCTGTTCGAAAACTTGACATTGACCTTTTCTCCAAAAAATAGCTTTTTCCGTAACATTAGTGTTTCACAAACACATTTTGTTTTCACTATCCAGCACTCGATAGTTGGCACTTTGCTTGTCTCCAACAGCTTGTCTCCTTTTGTCTCAATATTGTTGGCTGTCTATTGAAGTTGTATGATACATGGTTGTTGCCGAAAGGCTGTTCCCACATACCATATTCTTAACTATCTATCAAGGTCTAGTTTCCCTTAAATGTTACTATAAATATAAATGGCCGGTCAGTCAATTATATGCAAATTTGATCTAGATGGATAAAACGAATTTCATTTGAAATTACCTTGGACAGAAATTATCTAGCCATACTGGTTGACTATTCCAAACAATATTACTTGAATATATTTATTTTACCTCCAACAACCTAGTATGGGTCCCTTTAATCCTTTCACAATCAACCAAAATTTAGGGTGGTCTAACTTGAAAGCTGTTGCAAATGACAAAATATATGCTAATAATAGTAAAATGTTTACAATAAACAATAAATTACAGAAAACATTTAGACAAAAAGAGAAAATGCCGATTGTGAGTATTTTCTTCTTTTGCCTCAATGTTTTCCCAAGCCTTTTCTGTTAGGGACGTCAATACCAGGTCTTTCTTGGAAAAGGGTTAAGTCAGTCCAAAACAAAAACAGCTTTTGACATTTGGAACAGATAAGTGTTTTGAAAACTTGAAGGCAAAATATAACCATCATAGCAGCCGCGGCCTTAGCGAAGTTGGTAGCGTATCTGCCTCTCATTCAAGAGGTCCCGGGTTCGATACCTGGCCCCGGCAAATACCCTTTCTGACAAAATTGTCACCCACCAATGGGCTTAAAATCGTTAACCTAAGTGGGCGAGCAGCTGGAGGTTTGGTAAGCTAGGGTGTTGTGGTAGTACTGGTTTGAGAAACAACAGGAATCCATGGGTAGGTGCTACAGCCGACGCAATATGACCCTTGCAGTTGAAAATGGCGTAAAACCCTAATAAACTGAAACCATCCTAGCAATTTCTCCTCCAGGCTGAATAGTTTCTGTTCTGCACCAACATTCTTTCTATATCAACATTAATTTTGTCATCTGCAGCAGCTTTCAAAATGAAACAGTCCAAAATTTTCTATGTTTGTGAAAGGCTTAACCTTTTCCCAAATGACAAAATTTTTTGGATGATCCACTCCAAAAACCACAACAAAAGACAAAATGGATTTTAAGAAAGATAGGATTTGTGTGAAATATGGCACAGAAAATATTTAGACCAAAGGAGAAACTGCTGGTTATCAGCAGTTTCTTCTTTTGCCTCAATGTTTTCCTAAGCATATTCAATTAGGGACATCAAAACCAGATCTTGTTTGGGAAAGGATTAAGAATAGCCCATTCCTAATGAGATTCAGGCTATGTCAGAATTATTTGAGTGATAACTCAATAATTTCGGCAGTGAAAAGTTCCACCGCCGAATGTTTATGTTATTGCCTGATTCAGTTTTGCTAGGTAACGAAAGTTGACTGTCGTACTAAAAATTTCTAGCGTTGCATGAATCTCATTAGGAGTGGACCACATTAATTTTTATGCCCCCTTTCGAAGAAAATGGGGGTATATTGATTTGCAAGTGTCGGTCGGTCGGAAGGTCGGTCGGTCGGTCGGAAGGTCGGTTGGTCGGTCGGTCGGTCGGTCCGTATGTCGGTCGGTCTGTCCGTAGACCAAACCTTGTCCGGAGCATAACTCGAAAAGTATTAAAGGCAGAATCATGAAACTTCATAGGTGGATAGATCTCATTATGGAGAGGTGCAGTGCACAAGAACCGTAACTCTGCCGATCAAATTTTTTGAGTTATTGCCCTTTGTTGATTTTATAACTTGATTCTTGTCCGGAGCATAACTCAAAAAGTATGTAAGGTAGAATCATGAAACTTTACAGGTGGATAGATCTCATTATGGAGAGGTGCAGTGCACAAGAACCGTAACTCTGCCGATCAAATTTTTTTAGTTATTGCCCTTTGTTGATTTTATAACTTGATTCTTGTCCGGAGCATAACTCAAAAAGTATGTAAGGTAGAATCATGAAACTTTACAGGTGAATAGATCTCATTATGGAGAGGTGCAGTGCACAAGAACCGTAACTCTGCCGATCATATTTTTGGAGTTATTGCCCTTTGTTGATTTTCAAATTTGATTTTTGTCCGGAGCATAACTCAAAAAGTATGTAAGGTAGAATCATGAAACTTTACAGGTGGATAGATCTCATTATGGAGAGGTGCAGTGCACAAGAACCGTAACTCTGCCGATCAAATTTTTTTAGTTATTGCCCTTTGTTGATTTTATAACTTGATTCTTGTCCGGAGCATAACTCAAAAAGTATGTAAGGTAGAATCATGAAACTTTACAGGTGAATAGATCTCATTATGGAGAGGTGCAGTGCACAAGAACCGTAACTCTGCCGATCATATTTTTGGAGTTATTGCCCTTTGTTGATTTTCAAATTTGATTTTTGTCCGGAGCATAACTCAAAAAGTATGTAAGGTAGAATCATGAAACTTTACAGGTGGATAGATCTCATCATGGAGAGGTGCAGTGCACAAGAACAGTAACTCTGCCGATCAAATTATTTGAGTTATTGCCCTTTGTTGATTTTATGACTTGATTCTTGTCCGGAGCACAACTCGAAAAATATGTAAGGTAGAATCATGAAACTTTACAGGTGAATAAATTTCATTATGGAGATGTGCAGTGCTAAAGAACCGTAACTCTGCCAATCAAATTCTTGGAGTTATTTCCCTTTGTTGATTTTTACACTTAATTCTTAACCTTGCCTATATCTCGTGTCCTTTTACACATACAGCCTTGATATCTCACACATAGATACCTCCTTTCAACTTGGTTCACATTTAACCATGACCTTGGACCTTGTGACCTTGACCTTGGAGTTTGACCTACTTTTAAAAAAATTAAACCTGACATATATCTCATAACCTTTTACAAATACAGCCTTGATATTTCACACTTGGTGTTCAACCTAGTTTTTGGACCAATGAAATTGCAGTATTTTCAAATATAACGGCGCTCTATATCGCGTAGACACCACTGCCGGCCAGTTTACGTGACCTATATAATAATATAGCCACGCCCTGTCTCCTGTGATTTTCAGCTCCGCCCATCTGTCGATACATGACAGATCCTTCGCAAGTTTTTTTGTTTTAACCCTTTCCAAACAATCAATTTCTATAGGGATCCCATTTCTAAGCTTCTAAATAACAAAATATTATGTTGATAAAAATTGAGTTTGTCTATAAAACAGCACAGAAACTATTTTGGCAAATGGAGAAAATGCTGGTAATCGATATTTTCTTCTATTGCCTCAATATTTTCAAAAGTCATTTCTATTTGGGAGATCAAAACAAAGAAATATTTAGGAAAGGGTAAATGCGTCTGTTTTTATCAGGGTAATTTCATCTAGCAGAAATCGTGTTTTGACGTTTATTCAGTCCAAATTATTTCAATTGCTTCTCATCGGTGGGCGACAAAATTACCGTAACCACAGGTTGAACAAACCTGCACTTACACTTTCATAGCTCACAGACGATTTCTTTTAAACCATCCTCATGAATTTAGTGTTATAAAAAGACATGTGTGTATCTTTACACAATTTTTGGCGGAGAATTACTTCCGCTGTTGTTTTAGTGTTATGAGCCAATAATGTAGCGAGGTCAAGGAAGAATATTGACGTCCAAAACATCGTATATGGTTACAATCAAGCTGTGAATACGCTATTTAGGTCTCTATCGGATGGAATTATTTTGGCGGGAATTGCTTGTATTGTTGTTTCAGTGTCACGAGCCTATGATATGGTGCTATTAATTTCTTGTTTCTATTTTTGGAGCAATGATGTAATTCCAGTCTGATGCAATCAATTATAGCTCCGGTTGGGGGCGTGGTTTGAAAAGGGATTGTTTAATTGTATGCTTTGATTGGTTGTTGAACACTAAGTCAGATAGATTCTGTATAGTAGATTCTACACGAAATAAACGCCCAAAGGCTGCGCCTTTGAGTGTTTATTTCGCGTAGAGTCTACTATACAGCCTCTATCTAATACATGGACACATCTTACCAAGACCTTTCACAATTGACCATGACCTTGGACTTTGTGACCTTGACCTTGGGGTTTGACCTACTTTTAAAAAACTTAAACCTGGCCAATATATCATGTCCTTTTACACATACAGCCTTGATATTTGACACATGGAAACCTCCGACCAAGACCTATCACATATGACTATGACCTTGGACCATGTGGCCTTGACCTTGGAGTTTGACCTACTTTTAAAAAAATTAAACTGGGCCTATATCTTATGTGCTATTACACATACAGCCTTGGTATTTCACACATGGACACATCTTACCAAGACCTTTCACATTTGACCATGACCTTGGACCTTGTGACCTTGACCTTTGACTTTGACCTACTTTAAAAAAACTTTAACCTAGCCGATATATCAATTCCTTTTACACATACAGCCTTGATATTTGACACATGGACACCTACGACCAAGACCTTTCACATTTGACCATGACCTTGGACCATGTGACCTTGACCTTGGTGTTTGACCTACTTTAATAATACATTAACCTGGCCTATATTTCATGTCATTTTACATATACAGCCTTGATATTTCATGCATGGTCACTCCCAACCAAGATATTTCACGTTTGACCATGACCTTGGACCTTGACCTTGGAGTTTGACCTACTTTTAAAAAACTTAAACTAGGCCTATATCTCATGTCCTGTTACCTATACAGTCTCAATATTTCACACATGGACACCTACCAAGACCTTTCACATTTGACCATGAACTTGGCCTGTGTGACCTTGACCTTTGATTTTTACATACTTTTAGTAATCTTTAACCTAGCCTTTATCTTATGTCCTATTACACCTACAGCCTTGATATTTCACACATAGACACCTCCTACCAAGACCTTTCACATTTGACCATGACCTTGAATATTGCAACCTTGACCTTGGAGTTTGACCTACTTTAAAAAAGACTGAAACCAGGCATATATATCATGTCCTTTTATACCTACAGCCTTGATAATTCACACATGGACACCTCCGACCAAGACCTTTCACATTTGAACATGACCTTGACCTTGGCATTTGGCCTACTTTTAAAAAACTTTAACCTGGTCTATGTTTCATTTTACTTTTACATATACAGCTTTGATATTTCACACATAGACACCTCCTACCAAGACCTTTCATATTTGACCATGACCTTGGACCTTGTTAACTTGACCTTGGACTTTGACCTACATCAAATGTAGGCCCTTGAGGGGGCATATATGTTTTACAAACATCTCTTGTTAAAACTAAATTTCAGGTGCGGAACGTTGGATCAATGTAACAATGGGTGGTACCAGAAATATTCGGGTGACGAAAGATGTGTTCGCTTCAACGAGGAACAGATCTACACGAGCGCCTTCTACTGCGAGTTCTGCTGCGTCGATGATGACTGCAATGAATACCTGAACATGCCGAATAAATATGCCCCATAGTCCGACAATTTTAGGTAAATTGTTGAAAGTTGTTTTTTTCTATGGCTAACATATCACTAATAATAATAATAATTGTTAGTAAATGAAAATTTCGTTGTTTAATTGGTATGTTGTTTTTGATTTAGATAGATTAAATATCTCGTTGTTAGCTAATATTTGACTTGTTATTATTTGAATGTTAACTTGTTAATGTTCAATTAACACTGTGGATAACCCATGTGACATTTCTCGGCTTATAGTCTGGATTTTGAGGAGATAGTGCACTTTACGAGGCTTTGAGGGTGCCATTACCAATTCTAACTCAGTCTGCACCTAATCCAATCGTTTCTTCAAACATTAGTGCTTTCGCTTGAATGTTTGAATAAACCACGGGAATCGGTGCTGAATGAGTTAGAATCGGCAATATATGACTGGCAGCTCTTTTTCAGTGACAATGCACTTCTCGGGGTTACTTGCTCGCTTTGTATCAGTTTTCTTTAAAGGTGGAATAACACTTAACATCTTGCAAATTTTCCGAGATCTTCGTACAAAAAAATAAATATATATTATTAAAATATGGCCTTTGAATTGCATATATGCCAAATCTTAGCTTTCTACCGTATGTATTGGCTTGGATATCGATGGATTTAAAACCACATGATTTTTTGTCCCGGGGATAATATTTACAATAATGGAGCATATGGGGTTTTAAATCCATCGACATCATAGCCAATACACAAGATAGAAAGCTAAGATTTGGCATAGATGCAATTTGCATGATTTTAAGTGCTATTCCACCTTTAAACCTTTCCAAAACAAGACTGGTTTTGACGTCCCTAATAGAAAAAGGCTTGGGAAAAACCAGCAGTTTCTCCTTTTGTCTCAGTATTTTCTATGCCATATGTTACACAAATTCTATCTTTAAACACCCATTTTGTCATTTGTGGCTGTTTTTGAAATGGATCACCCTGAAATTTTGTCATTTGGGAAAGGGTTAACCATTTAGTTCACAGTGGAAATTGTGCATCATGGGATGGATACTGACTACGGACAAATTTGCCCCTCTTCAGATAAGAATTTGTGCAATAACTTTCTCATTTCTGGGTCAATTTTCAAGCAGCGTGTTGCATGTTCCCTGCTCAATGAACTCTTTCCTCAGATATATTGTAACTTGTTTGTGAAGTCCCTGTGATCCCCTCCTTACTGAGCCTTTTCCTCAAATGTATTACTTATTTGGAAACTCCTTGTACTTATCTCAACAATTGATCCCAACCAACCAGAATTTTTATGCCCCCGATAGGGAGGCATCATAAATTTGACTTGTCCGTCCGTCCGTCTGTCCGTCCGTCTGTCTGTCCGCCCGTCATTCCGTCCAAAAACTTTAACATTGGCCATAACTTCCTTATTACTTAACATATTCACTTCATACTTTACCACAACATTCCTTGGTACATTACCTTTCTGTAGGCACATACTTTGGTGACCTTGACCCCTGGATGACCTTGACCTTGAACATAGATTGGCCATAATTTAAAATCAAAGCGGTGTCGGGGGCATTGTCATCTTACAGTGACAGCTCTTGTTTTTTGTCATTTTTCTGGTCGGTTGGGATCAATTGTTGAGATAAGTACAAGGAGTTTCCAAGTAAGTAATACATTTGAGAAAAAGGCTCAGTAAGGAGGGGCACATGCAACAAACTGCTTGAAAATAGATGCAGAATTAAGAAAGTGAAGTGAGGCTAATTTTGCAGTAGCTGTTACCATTTCGCTTTCTGGTCGGTTCAGAGAATATTTTGGGAAAAGTAGCAAGAGTTTCTATAAGGAATAAGGATCCAATGAAAGAGATGAATAAGGCAGGGTACATGCAATAAACCTTTTTGAAAATTGATTCAGAAATAAGAAAGTTATGGCAAAATATCTTGCCAAGAATCAATACTATTTTGTCCATGTCATTATCCATCCCACGATGCTGCCGCTGCCATGGCTCAGTTGGTAGCGCATCTGCCTGTCATTCGAGAGGTCCCGGGTTCGATACCCGGCTGCGGCAAATACCCTTACTGATAAAAATGTCACCCATCAATGGTTTGATATCATGAACCTATTTAGGGGAGCAGCTGGAGGCTCGGAAAGGGTGTTGTGGTAGTACTGGTATGAGAAACGACAGGAGTCCATGGTTAGGTGCTCCAGCCGCCGCGATATGACCTTAGTAGTTGAAAACAGCGTTAAACCCCGATAAACCAACCATCCCATGATGCAGAATCTCCACCATCTGACTGACACTAACCAAAGTTTGTACAATCAGGCCCTGTTGTCTCGTTAACCCTTTCCCAAACGACAAAAATTCTGGTGGTCCTATTTAAAAGCTGCTGCAGATGACAAAATTTGTGTGAAAATAGAAGGTATTTGTGTACAATATAGCACAGAAAATATTGAGACAAAAGGAGAAAATGCTGATTATCAGCATTTTCTTCTTTTGTTTCAATGTTTTCCCAAGCCTTTTCTTATAGGGACGTCAAATATTGAGACAAAAGGAGAAACTGCTGGTTATCACCAGTTTCTTCTTTTGTTTCAATGTTTTCCCAAGCCTTGTCTTATAGGGATGTCAAAACCAGGTCTTGTTTGGGAAAGGGTTAAATTATGATGGACAACTTTTGACATTGTAATCACTATATATCTGGTTCATGAAAAATAAACAACAAAGACACAAAAAATAATTTGTGAATGTAAAATTCTAATTTTATTCTCCGGGATTCGTAAACAAGTACACACGTACTTGTCTTAAATCTCTCATGAGGTTAGAATAATGGTATAACATGATAAAATTTGTCAAAAAAAAGAAAAATTAATAACATAGCATATTTGGATAATAAGTGGAAGGTTTAGTGCCAAACTATGGTAAATGTGTATGTCACTGCTGTTCAACAAAAACCTCGTAACTGCTGCTTAGAACAAGCTGAAGTTACGAGAATTTAGTTGACAATCAATGATATCGTCGCTTTTCTGCAAAAACTTTGTATCTGCAGCTTGTTTTAAGCTGCAGATACGAGGTTTTTGAAGAAAAGCAGAGATATGTACAAGTCAGGAACTTTAAAATGGCCCTTGAAGCTTAGACAACCTTAAGGGACCCTTTTTCCAGATCCTATCGTAATATTTTGGGTTTGGATTTGTAAAAAAAGGTCTGTATGCAATTTGAGGACAGCATTGATCCAGATCAATGGATATGCATATGCACAGGCTGATCTGGATCCATGTTGATCTCATAGCTTCTTTAAAACCTTTGGTACATTTAAGTGGTATAGCTGTGCCGTTCCTGATAATCTAAGACTGATCATGTATTGTGCTGTCTCAAATGCCACCAGCGGCGTCTTTCCGATCCAAGTTCATCTTTTAATATGAGCCAGGATTTAAAAAAGAACCATTTATGGCTTATGGCATTTGAAAATAAGATGGATCTTTACATTTATCTGAAATTCTGAATACTGATCTCGAAACATGGTAGTCTACATTGATATAAGGGCCCCTTGTCCAGATCTAGGATTCACATAATAAATTATACATCGGTGCCTTTCAACAAAAACCTTGTACCTTCAGCTTTAAACAAGCTTCAGTTACGAGGTTTTTAGCTCCACTGGCCGAAGGCCAGCGGGCTATTGTCATGGCGTTGTGTTCGTCCTGCGTCCGTGCGTGCGTGCGTTAACTTTTTCTTTAAACATCTTCTCCTCTTATACCAGTGGGCCAATATTGACCAAACTTGGCAGGAATGTTCCTTGGGTGACCCTTTTCAAAACTTGTTCGCGGATTTTTGATTTGTCAAAAAATGTGGGCGTGGCAGGGAGAAAGGGGCTTATCAGACTTAGTGAAATGATAAGAAAATTCTTTAAAAATCAACCATTGGGCCAATTTGAACCAAATCTGGCAGGAATGTGCCTTGAGTCATTCTTTTCAAAATTTGTTCACAAATTTTTGCATTTGTCAAAAAATGTGGCCGTGGCAGGGAGAAAGGGGCTTATCAGACTTAAAGAAATCATAAGAAAATTCTTTAAAAATCAACCATTGGGCCAATTTGAACCAAACCTGGCAAGAATGTGCCTTGAGTCATTCTTTTCAAAATTTGTTCACAAATTTTTACATTTGTCAAAAAATGTGGCCGTGGCGGGGAGAAAGGGGCTTATCAGACTTAAAGAAATCATAAGAAAATTCTTTAAAAATCAACCATTGGGCCAATTTGAACTAAACCTGGCAGGAATGTTCTTTGAGTCTCTCTTTTCAAAATTTATTCACAATTTTTGACATTTGTCAAAAAATGTGGCTGTGGCAGGGAGGAAGGGGCTTATCAGTCTTAAAAAAATCATAAGAAAATTCTTAAAAAGTCAACCAGTGTGCCCAGTTGAACCAAACTTTGCAGGAATGTGCCTTTAGTCGTTCTTTTTTTAAAATTTGTTCACAAATTTTATATTTGTCAAAAAAATGTGGCCATGGCAGGGAGAAAGGGGCTTATCAGAGAAATCATAAGAAAATTCTTTAAAAATCAACCATAAGGCCAATTTGAACCAGACTTTGCAAGAATGTTCTTTGAGTCTCTCTTCAAAATTTATTCACAAATATCAAGATTTGGCTGCCGCTGTGTAAGGCTTACAAGAAATCATGGGATAATTCTTCCACTTAACTATTTCCCAAACAAGACCTGGTTTTGACGTCCCTAATAGAAGGGGCTTGGGAAAACATTGAGACAAAAGAAGAAACTGTTGATAACCAGCAGTTTCTCCTTTTGTCTCAATATTTTCTTTGCTTTATTTTACACAAATACTATATTTCCTAACATTTATTTTGTCGTCTGCAACAGCTTTTGAATTACATCACCCTACAATTTTGCTGTTTGGGAAAGGGTTAAACCAGTGGAGCGATTCAGGCCCTCCTGGGCCTCTTGTTGTTGAAAAGCAACAATATTTACATTTTGTCCATGTTATTGCAAATCGTAGTAAATACAACTTGATTAAAGCTGTAGTTTCGATGTTTTACTATAACACTGACGATTTACAATAGTTTTGCACTAAGCCCTCAAAGTGGATAATGGAATATAATAAATGTGTGCCATTTGGCTGAGAATATCAAATTAGTGACCTTTAACCCTATCAATCCAGCAATTTCTCCTTTTCTCTAAATAGTTTTCTGTTCGGCTGACGGTAACCTTTGTCACACAGAGTTTTAAGTTTTTAAATTATTTCATTATTTTGGGAAAAAGTTAAAGAGGTAAGGATAAAAAGGAATGACAGATACATTTTTTCAATGGGAAAAAGTCCCAATATATTGTTAACCCTTTCCCAAACAACAAAATTTTGGCATGTTCAAATCTAAAGGCGTTGCAGAAAGTTATGTTTTAATCTGTCTGTCAAAATGATAACACTCTTTCTTAGGGTGGAAAATATTGAGGAAAAGGGGAGAAATGCTGGTCTTAGCATCCTCTCCCGTTTCTTTGATATTTTTGTAAGCTTTAACAATAAGAGTGTTTAAAGGAGTCAACTTGAAGGCAAAAGAAGAAATGCTGAAAACCAGCATTTTCTTCTTTTGTAACGATTATTTTTCGTGCGACAATGTACAAGAATTCATTGAAAATTAAATTCATTGAAAATCTATCAAATTTGTCTTCAGCAATAGCTTTGAGTTAGGACGGGTAAAAAATCTTGTCGTTTGGGATAGGGTTTTGCGATTTTATAATAAGTACTGACATTGCCACCTAGTTATTAAGTGCTAATTCGGTAGTCCACTTGTCTTTATGAAAAGAAAGCGTCAGAAAACACGGATAGAAAAGACGTCAATTCAAAACGTCACATTTAGGAAAATCGTCGGTGATATTGATAAAACGTCGTAACTCCAGTTTTTCCAGCTGTATTTACGAGATTATACAGTAACATCGACGAAGTACGTTTCTTAGATAATTCAAATTTAATTAAATGGGTTATTCGGGACTTTCTAGTATCAATACATGTAACATGTACAATTTTATACCCATTTGATTGAATGGGTAAATAACAATTAAAATAAAACATGAGTTGTAAACATACTTTACCCTTTCCCAAACAAATAATTTTAGACTGGTCCAGATTGGAAGATGCTGCAGATGACGAAATATATGTCTTGTATATTGATGATGAACTTGTTCAGCAAAATTAAGAAACTCGTCGATGTTATTGTAAAACCTCGTAACTACAGCTTGATTAAAGCTGTAGTTACGAGGTTTTGCAATAACACCGACGAAATACTGGTTTATCAGTATTCTTCCCAGTGCTTATTTGAGAAAGAGTTTAACACTTCACACGCACGTATACATATATAGATCTAACACAACTCATTGCAAACATTCTATGAAGTACTTAGTCACTCAATACAAGTAATCCACGTGCAAAAATTATAGAATGAAGATTGAAAAAGGGGGAGGGGCCTAAAGTTTAAGAATAAAAACGAAGAAAAAATACGCAAGATGTGTGTGACGTCATTATATACATTTTACATGGCGGCAAGATCAATATCATTCTCGGTAATCTTCGGGAATTTTCGTGTGTAACCGATTCTACATACTAAAGGAACGGAATCATCCGAAATTTCCACGAATAAAGCCGAGAGTAGTAATTTGTAATCAATTTGCTCATAAAGAGCCTACAATATTGATCTAGCCAAAGAGAAGAGAAAAAAGTACATATACTTTCCCGCATTCACACTTTGAATTTCTGCCAAACCACATTAATGTTAACATTATCTCGTTCGACATCCAAGTAACATTTTTAGACTGTTTTTGAATAGTATTTAGGAAAGCACAAACATGCTAAAGAAGACGCGCAATTCAATTTAAGCGCAAAATCAAGCTTTAAAACTTGTCATTTCCCCTTTCTGTATCTTTTGGCATTCGATGAGATATTGCAAAAATGTTGGTTAGCATTTGTTTGATTTGGTGATATCGTCACCCTTTTCTTCGAAACCTCGTAACTGCAGCTTTAAACAAGCTTATTTACGAGGTTTTTGTAGAAAAGCGACGATATCTTTAAGGCATAAAAACAGTCCAAAAATCGAATTTTGAATCGTAGTATTTCGGTAATTTCCAACGAGAAAGCATTGTCATTAATTTAGACAAAATTGCAATGACTAAAATTGCTAAAATGATTTTCCTTAGCGGACTTTTGTAGTTCCATGGATTTTGAACTATATACCGAGGCTTGTCTTCAAAAACCCGGTAACTACGGCTTGTTTAAAGCTCTAGTCACGAGGCATTTGAAAACAGGCAGCGAATTGTACAAATTGTAGTATAAGGGTTATGCACCTTAAGTATCATTGAATGATCACACACTCATACATACACGCACACGTACTTTTATATGCAATTCTCCACGGGGGAATTTCTCATTATATACATACATATGGAGAACGGGCGAAATGAGCAAGTAATTGTCATTTAAGTATAAAAAATCTAAGTGAAATTAGTTTCACTTTACATAGACATCAATGGGCAAAAACACATGTTTGGTAACATATTAATACTTTAAAACATAACAAATATTGTGTTACTATTATAACAGTATAGCTCACGATAAATGATCTGGCAGAACCTCTCTAGGTATTAGATATGGATGCTTTGCAAGGTCATTTTTCGTGAGCAATGCTCTATGTTTGAGAAAAAAGATAGGCTATTGTTGAATTCACACGCTTACCTAAAGATCAGCTAGATAGAATAAGATATCAAAGGTAGATCGATGCTTTTCAACCAGAACAACTCGTAACTGCAGCTTATGTTAAGCTGCAGTTACGAGGTTTTTGTTGAAAAGCGACCAAATGTTGCTTAATGTTTGCAGGAAATATTGACATTTTAAAAATCACTCAGTTATGAATTCTTTTTTGAAAAGTAAGAGCCTGTGCTATGTGATAGACAGGACTATCTTTTCATCGTGAAGGAAATATACCTACTGGTTCGCCATAATGAATAGGTAGATCTACAGATTCTTGATTCTGTTATTTCAATTCCAACCCCAATGTCGTGTGTACTCATTTGAATTGTATCGTTGACGTTTAGACGATTCTAATGAGTACCCACTACATAGGTTTTCATGAACAGTAAATGAAATATAATTGCATTTTGAAAAGCCATCAGGATACATCCGCCTTTCTGTAGCTTAAAATATTTGAACAACTTATCCGGAAATTGTCTTAGTTCTGTATTATTTATAAACAGTTTTGTGTAATGTTTTGATTTGACGAAAATGATGAAGAAGGCATTCTATAGAGAAAATGTTCTTTCTCTACGATAATATCATATTTTAAGACAATGAAAAGTACTAAAGGTGGGGTTTGTGTAATAACACTATGCCGAGACAAACGATATTTTCTACGCTGCATACAGCCAACACATAAACATTGTAATAATTAGTGCTTTTCATCTTCAAATGGTCAAACTCTTCAGAAGTCGAAACAATATTGTCCCACTAATAGTTTTTTATCGTTTTATTTGCAAGGTTTAAGGAAATAATTTAAGTGTGAACAGATCATGTTTATGGCTTACAATCGAAGAAAATATCGTTTATGACATAGGGTTTTGTGAAAAAGGGTAGACAAAATATTGAAAGAAAAAAGATATATCTACTTATTTAGTCACAGGTCTATCCGAAAGAAAAGTGGTAAAGTTCACCGTATATTTTTATCCACAATATTTTGACTTTACACTCATTTAAAATACATCCATCTTTGATTTTTCTTGCCATTTATAAAATGACAATCACATTTTGATCACAAAGATTAAAGTTGCTATTCCTATTCACTGCCGGTTTCACTTCCGATTTGTATCCCACTTATGACGTCACTTCCCTTTGTACATCCGATTCGAATATTCTCGGTTTTTTCCCACAATGACACTATGGTTATCCTACTTAACACGCTGTTATGCTTGACGATAATTCATCATTCTAATCAATCACAAATTCCACATATACTTAAAGCGTTTCCTAGTAACTTTGAGCACTTTGTAACAGTCATCACCGTTATTCAGACCAAACAAAAACAAAACAAGCCGTGACCTCTTTTATGACCTTTTTGTACGATTGTATTTAGTTACTGAAATACACTTAAAATTTGGTGTAGCCATCGTGCGGACTTGAGCAGAAAATGGGAACAGAATTCTGGATTTGTATTTCGAAACCATTTTGACTTAAGTTGGTGTCGCCTATCTTAGTTGACTTCAACGATATAAATAGCAAATGATGTTCAGAATCCATTTTTAGATCTAATGCAAGAAAGTTGAAACTATCGATTATAGATTGCTTTTAATGCGTTTTATATTGTTTGACAATACCAAACATTAGATCTAATACAAGAAAGTTGAAACTATCGATTATAGATTGATTTCAATGCATTTTATATTGTTTGACAATACCAAACATTTTGAGCAATAATTGCAATGATTATCTTTAATCGAATTTTAATCAAAATCATCGACTTGAGAATTTCAGTCATTTATCATTTATCAAATTCGATTTTTAAAGTAGCAAAGAAATTAAGACTAACATAATTGTATTGCGAGTCAAATCTTAAAGTAATGTGACCATATTCAATCTCAATAAGTTCCTACAAAAACCTGATACACAAGATTGAAAAGGGGGAAATAACTCATATATATGGAATCAGTTTAAAGGGAGATAATTAAGTTTAAAGGGAGTTAATTAAGGGAATAATCATACAGGTCAACGCTTTGGATCCACGGTTTACTAGTCGGTGGCTTGGCACCAAAACTATTCCAAGCACATATGAATGCTTCGTTGAATTCATTCAAAATTACTGTTACTATGTACAGCATGCTTTGGAATGAAACCTACGATGTTTTTGAAATAGTCTAGTCCCAAGACATCGAAATTTACTCATATCGCTGCCTTTCAACAATAACCTCGTAACTGCAGCTTGTTTTAAGCTGCAATTACGAGCTTTTTGTTCATGTGAAAAGCGACAATATATACTCGTATTAATAGAACTACGGCTGAAAGCCTGTATTACAAAGTCGATATGCGAACAACATTTGGATTTGGATTATGCGCGGTCGGGGCCTGTGTTGGCGAGACGGCCCCGGTGCTGGTACTCTGTGTTCGTGTAGAGTCGGTTTCCGGCGTGGTGCTGGGGGTCGATACATTCACCATCGCTTGGGTAACCGTGAGTGTATTGTTCGATTTATTGTTTAGGTTTTCTACAGCGTTTAGACTGGAGCGCGAGGAGCGGTGTAAAGTAGGCAAGCGTATCTGTATGTCGTTTAGTTCGTCCTGACCGCTATTATGGCGATTTCTGGATCTCTGCAATAAACGAAAGGAACAATTAGAAAAGAAAACAAGTACATGTGGTCAGTGTTATTGCAATACCTAGTAAATCCAGTTTGATTAAAGCTGTGATAGCGAGGTTTTGCAATAACACCGACAATGCATTTAAAATAATTGTTCACATTGTATATAAATTATATTTTTTGATTGTATCATTCTTTTCCCCGCCTAGCTGAACGCGACGTCTTCATCAAAACTTAAAAAAAAAGAGAAAAAAATCGACAAGGATGACGCCTGAAATTGCACGGAGTATAAGTACATCTTATAGATCTATGATAAAATGCTTCAGTTTAAACGAAACACAGTTTAAGTTTTAAAAACAAATCAAGTGAGTCTGAAAGAGGACCGCTCAATGAAATTGAAAGATAATGATTCCCTGTAGCCTATAAACATCGTTTTTCATTTCACAATGTTTAAATTTCAACATGCTACTTCACTTCAAGTTTAATTAATAATTGTTACAGTTCCTACTGATATTCCTCGATGGCTTATAACTTTCATGACAACATCCACGGCGAATGTAATGTCTCCTATAAATTATAGGACTATGTTACGAATTTTCGTAGCGTATTTTAATTCAATGGTTCATGCTAATATTTGAGTTTTGTTTTCTACGCTAGTTGAAGCTTTTAAAATCGTCGATTTTCAACGAAAACCCCGTATCTGCAGCTTGGTTTAATCTGCAGATACGAGGTTTTTGTTGAAAAGCAACGAAAGATAATATTGTTACATTTCCTACTAATATTCCTCGATGGCTTGAAAATTTCCTGGCACAACATCCCAGCTCTCCCCTCTGCGAGGCCAGTGAAGGGTCCGGCGAGGGTGGGGGAGTCTCCAGTGGCTTTTCGTTTGGCGTAAACATGTCCATCTCTACAAACTCGCGATCCTGAAATGAAAATAATCATACAGAATACTTTTAGATATCGAAGTTTTTCAACAAAAACCTCGTAACTGCAGCTAATTTTAAGCTGCAGTTACGAGTTTTTTGTTGAAAAAGCAGTGATGAGGGTGGGGGAGTCTCCAGCGGCTTTTCGTTTGGCGTAAACATGTCCATCTCTACAAACTCGCGATCCTGAAAAATACACATTAATTAAGTCATTAATGTTTTGTCCGGTCAAGATATTATGACACACGTGTTTACAAACTTTATAAATGTAGGCTATATAATGGAAAATAGTACGTTTGAAATCTCACTACAATTTGGCATGTGCTGGTTCGAATCTTGCAGGTGTCGGTTGAAAAACTTAATATAACAGAATAAATATTACTGCCCCATCCTTTGTTTAACCCTTTCCCAAACAAGACCAGGGCCTTGTATTACTAAACATCTTACGATCTAGTTTTTGAATAAACTGTGTAACAAGATATCTGATTGCACGAGAAATCCGACTGAGCCAATCAAGGCTGTTGTTACAAGTAATTATGCAAAAATCAAACGTACGATCGTTAGTAATATGGGCCCCTGGTTTTGACGTCTGAAATTGAAATGGCTTGGGAAAAGATTGAGACAAAAGAAGAAACTGCTGATAACCAGCAGTTTCTCCTTTTGTCTCAATATTTTCTATGATATATCGTACACAAAATCCTTCTTTATCAACACAAATTTTGACGCCTGCAAATTCTTTCAAGTAAGAGCAGTCTAAACTTCTGTCATTTTGGGAAAGGGTTAAGTATTACTTCTTTTTGCAAGAACTGTAAACACTAGGTAGTGATGTCTCGAAACCATGAGTGTTGTCTCCCTTTCTCTGTAGTGGAAAGGTTTGCATCATCGTAATACATTTAGTATAATAACCTATCATTAGATACCAAAGTTTTCGGGTATCATCCATGACAACAGAAATTAACGAGAGATACCTTCTTGAATTTCCAGGCGTCATACGTGGCAACGTAAATTGTCGAGGGGTATCCTCGTTAATTTCCGTTGCTACGGATGATTTTGTTAACGGATGATTTTGATGGGTTCATATCCTTAATAAATCTATATTGATATCAATTAATCTTGCATGTGTATTTCGTCACTTTGATTTTTGCACTAACAAGTTGAAGTTTAGCAACCTTAACCATTAACCAAATAAACAAAAATGACTGACAAGAGCAAAAGATATTTAATGGGAGAAATGGATTCTTAAATACTTATTTAAATAAGCGTTTCCGTCCTATATTTTGCTCTGCTTACTTACCGTAGTATTTTCTAAACAATTTAACAAGTTATGTTGTTGCATATTAAATATATCCAGATCTTTAATGTTCCAGAACTGTAATTGTTACACACAGATAACCCACTAAAATTATATCACAAGGGGAGATAATGCATTATTTTCTAGTCATAAACATCAACTTATTATTTTAAAACCTTTCACATCAAAACAATTTGAGTTTTGCCATACGTACACACAGATAACCCACTAAAATGTATATCATAAGGGGAGATAATGCATTATTTTCTAGTCATTAACATTTACTTATTATTTACCATTCACGTCAAAAGAAATCAATTTGAGTTTTGCCATACGTATAATTAGTAAAAGACTATCAGGCATATTTGCTAAATCATTAATAAATACAGTTCCGGAACCTTAAAGCGAGGGCCATGACATGAACTCACCGTAGTATTTTCTAGACAATTTAACAAGTGATGATGTTGCATATTAAATACATCCTGATCTTATAGCTACATCACTATAAAAATACAGTTCTAGAACCTTAAAGCCAGGGCCATTGCATGAACTTACCGTAGTATTTTCTAGACAATTTAACAAGTGATGATGTTGCATATTGAATATATCCTGATCTTATAGCTACATCACTATAAAAATACAGTTCCGGAACCTTAAAGCCAGGGTTATTACATGAACTTCCCTACCGTAGTATTTTCTAGACAATTTAACAAGTGATGATGTTGCATATTGAATATATCCTGATCTTATAGCTACATCACTATAGAAATACAGTTCTAGAACCTTAAAGCCAGGGCCATTGCATGAACTTACCGTAGTATTTTCTAGACAGTTTAACATTGATGCTGCTGTATATTAAAAATAACGACACTTTTCAACGAATACCTCGTAACTGCAGCTTGTTTTAAGCTATATACTTTATTAATTCCTCCTTTGCAGAAGATCAGTATAAATTATACAACATGGTGAGTTACAACATATAATAACACAAACTGAGACAATACAAATAGAACATTACTAGTCTATAGCGGACGAGAATCGACCTGGCAGAGCAGCCCATGCTAATTGAATGGAATGCTCTGCCAGGTAAATTATCGTCCGCCATATACTACGAAACAAAAGAAATGTACAACAAAAGGATGTAAATTCATTATAAATCCTTTCCCAAACGACAAAATGTTAGACAGGCCAAGATTGAATAGAAAGATAGATGATAAAATGGATGCGTATTCGTATCAATTCTCAATATTTCGAACCAGAAAACTGTGGAAAATGCTGTTTATCAATGTTTTCTTGTTTAAGCATTTTAAACGCATATTTTAAAGGTTTATGAAATGATTGCTGTTTGGGAAAGCTAACACTCATATCGACAGCAAATAGATAATTACACTTTCGCATACCATTACCGAAACGAAATGCAATGGCACACAATGTAAAGACTCAAACCTGTGCCTAGACAACAAAAGTTTAGACTGATCCGAAAACAAGAATTTCCTTCGCATATTCTGTGATTCTAAACTGCGTGATTATGGGAGAAGACATTAAGGGAAAAGGGGAAAACCCTCATTTAAAGCATTTCCCTTCCCTCCCTCAATGCCCTCTATCAAATCATGATCACAGCTTTGTTAAAGTTTGGTCGTATACTGTCGATGAAAATAGAATTATTTTGTAATATAGATCTATACTGCTATAATCCCGTCGGCTATATTCGACAACACCGTAACTACAATATAACATCTGTTACGGCGTCTTCGAAGGTTTCCAACAAAGTATAGATTAATAAACATATGGGAGAATAAATTTCAACTAGGCTATAAATAACCTTATAGCAAATCATGATAATTTGCACATCACCATATCTTCGCTTTTCTGCAAAAATCTCGCACATGCAGCTTGTTTTAAGCTACAGATACGAGGCCTTTGAAGAAAAGCAGCAATATCAAATAATCCTAAGCAAGGATAAAATTAATTGATCAAATCGATTATTACACTCCTGTATCTACTGTTTGCAATTCTTACAAATTGTACTTATAATTTGTTGGGGGATAGTACTGGTATTACAGCATTTTCCTCATGTGTTTAAGAAGGAGGCAATATAAATCTGCATTTTCTACTGACGCGTATGCAAGACCAGTAAGACAATCTAAGATCTGTAGAGATGGGTGTTTTTTAATAAACTCATTAAACACACCAAACCCGGAAAAATCCATAATAGATACCCATAACTGTTGTCTTATTTGGTCATTTGCATTGCAAAAGCACAGTTTGTGAATGACGGGATTATCTACCGATTTATAGCATTTATCACATATATCTTTGTAAGATCTTGAGCATATTTTGCTTAAAATATATACGCCTGAATAGCTAATATTTCTACTGCTAGGGTATAGACTTAACATGTTCCAGATAATACATGGGCGTCCAGGTGAAAATAATACGTCGAAGTAATGTTCGGGCAGTTTGACAGACAGTTCAAGTCGTCGACGCGTCAAATCCAACTCCCAAACCCTGGAACGGACAGATTTTTTCCACGAAAATGACGACGGAAAACGCGCTGTTTGTATAAATGTAAGAAAAACTTCGTACAGATTATATTTACGCAATATTTTGCAAACGTCCGGAATAAACCCATGGCGTAAATTTGCATTGCCGGCAACGTACCGAACTGCTCTGTTTACAAAAATTTGCTTTGAAAGATATTTTGTTGGGAGATGACATAGTTGTCCCAAAAATATCAGTTTTCTATAATCGATTTCCGATTCTATTGATAAAACACCGGCTGTGCTTATTGCGATATTATTGTTTGTGTTTAACGGTAACTTTTGAATGATTTTCAAACAGAAAGAATGGGCTCGTTTCAGTTGTAATAACTGGGTGGCCGTCATAGAATCCCATAATTCACACCCATATAACGCTGTGGGCAGGACAATTGTTTTAAAAAGTGACAATAGAGTGTTAGCATTAAATTGACCACTGTTGCAGATACTCAAAATCGAGCTGCGGAATTTATTACATGACTCGCGAATGTTTTCGTTTATATCCATAAACTTATCAACATTAATGCCGAGATGCTTGTAACAGGTGGACTCGTCGATATTTTCACAACCAAGTCGCCATGATCTATTTTGATTCGAGAACGAGTGTTTGCTTTCGTTGAATACGATAACTGAACATTTAAATGCATTGTATTCAAATCTCCACTTGCACGAATAATCATAGCATATTTGCAGCATATTATCTAACCCTTGTTTTGAAAGGCTAACTAAAACCATGTCATCTGCTACTGTTGGACTAGAAAATGATAAATTGAAAATACAAAAACCGAGATTTGAATTTTCTAATTCCTGTATGAGACCATTGATATAGAGGAGATAGAGCAGAGGTGAGATCTTCCCGCCTTGTCGGGTACCTTGCTCTATCTTAAGGACATCTGACGTGTAAGCCTCATTTCGCACTCTGCTGGTGAGAGAACCATACATATTAATAATAGTTTTAATCAATTGACCATCTATACCAGTTTCAAAAAGTTTATAGAACAAACCGTTGTGCCAAACCCTATCGAATGCTTGTTTGGCATCTAGAAAGCAAACAAATAATTTGCTCTTATTTTCTTCTGCGTAAATGATGCTTTCCTTTAAAGAAAATGACGTCATCATACAACCGAGCTGAGACTGAAAACCCCCTTGTTGTGGACTGATTACATTTAAAACAGTATTCTCAACTTGTTTTAGGATTAAACCTTCAAAAACTTTTAATATCGCTGAAGATAACGTAATGGCTCTATAGTTTGACGGATAATCCTTACGCTTTCGACCCCCTTTATGGAGAGTTATTATGATACCTTTTGTTAAGTTTGGGGGGACATAGCAATTTTCCAACATTGCGGTATAAAGACGTGCTAGTACTTTTAATAGCGTATCACCTCCATACATCAAGTGTTCATAAAAGACAGAATCTTCACCGCACATTTTACCTTTTTTGCATGATTTCAACACCTCTTTGATCATGTCAATAGATACTTTCATGCTAGAATTATTAAAATGGTTTCTTAGTAAGTCTGACAGAGAGTTATCTACCTGTGTTTTCCAATTATTATCATAACGAGGATTGTCTGAGGCTTTATAAAGTTCTGAAAAATACATACCCCACTGATTTGTAATAGATTCTGGGTCTCTATATGTGACGTCACCGAATTTTATTTCGCTACTTTGACTTGACGCATTATTTTTACGTCGACGTCTAATTAATGACCAGAAGTAGTTCCTGTCTACCTCCGCCGTACGATCAATTTCATCATCTTGTAATTGCATATACTCAAATATACGTGTTCTATGAAGACGTCTAAATTCGCATTTCGCGCGTTTATATTCAATGTATGTAGGATGGGGGTTACGAGGTGACCCTTCATTTTTCCACATATGCCGTTTCTGAGACATAATCTTATGAAATTCTGTCAAATTGCTATTCCAGTATGGTTTGAGATGCCGCTTAAACGTTCGCGTTTTAAACGACGATTTTGAAGCAGCAATTATAGCAAGAACTATTCTGTCGTACATATTATCTATATCCTCTGTAGAGAGTATCGGTTGATATAGTGCGCATAATAATTCATTTGAATAATCAAGCGACGACTGAAATTTCGAAATCTCCGCTTCACTAGCCTTTGACCAATTTATCTTAAAACTTTTATCCCTATGATATGGAAAATCTGCCCTCTGAATAGGGATTACAACTTTGCAAAAAACAGGCCTATGGCGGGAAACATTTAGACAATCGTCATCAGCTATAAAGCATTGCTTAACACAATCAACTTTTTCATTTGGTACGATAATGTGATCTATTAGAGATTCGGAACTTCCGTCGTACGTAACAAATGAGGACGACGGGCCAGAACAGAAAGGCAGAGTACACACGGAGGATGAGTTAGTATCCGCCAATAAGTTTAAGAATTCCCTTTCTCGTGTGTTCACGTTATCAGATACAACCTGCGTATTAAAATCACCTAGAAAAATAACTGTACCTAGATCAGAGTAATAACACCACAATTCGTACAATTTTTGGATACAGTCCTTGTATCTTTGTATAGCGTGATTTGTGCATGGTAGATAAACTTGAAATAAAAATACATATTGATCATTTGATATTTTAAAGCGTATACCTGCAATGCGATCACTATCAATAGAAAGAGGGGTGACACAGCTATCGTACTTTTTGTGCCATAACAACGCCACCCCACCTTTACCAACTCTTCTATTACTCGGTACTTTAAGATCATTGTCCGTAATTGCATGATAATTGTACAAAGAATCTATTGAACCCAAAAAGTGTAAATCTCGGTTATACAACCAGTGTTCTGATATCCCACAGAAATCAACATTATACTCATTCAAGCAATTTACTAGATAGGAACAACTAGTCATTATGCCAGTGACATTCCATGTCATTAGCATAATTTTAATAATATTTTGTGGATCCATGAGTAAAGTTAGTCTACGGGACTGTACGAGTATCTATTAGTTGTCGAAATGGGGTAACTTTGCAAACCATAAAATTGTCCGTCTGCGTAACCCAATGGCAATTCATTGTAGCTTTTAGGTGAAAATGGCTCCTGATCTTCTTGACTGTTATCTGCATAGGACCTGTCTACGTTAGATGCAGCACCGTGATTATTAGACCACGGTTTGCATGTCACGTAGCCAGGCCAAAAGCCTCTATTTCCAACAAGTAACCCCAAATCATCATTCTCGACATTTAAGCGGAATATAACGTAGTTTGAATTTCTACACGGGAACTTGCGGACCATGGTGACCTTGGGACCCCTGCTAGAAACATATTTTGCTATTTTATCGGTGGTCATAGATTTTCTATATCCACCAATAAAGTAGCGTTTTGTGTGCTTACGCCTGTAAGTAGTAAACGTACTATCTGAAGAGCGTTCAGATATATGAACTGGTATATGTTTGGCTCGTTTTGGTGCACTTGGTGTCCCAAGATCATCATAAATCTCTGCAAATGTTACTCTTTTAGCACTTGCACAATTTGTACATTGTGTACTGTTTATATCACATTGAATACCTTTATCTTGCATTTTTGTTACAGTATATTTTTGCATTTGTAAGAACTTGTTGAGTTCATCAACACAAGAGATGCCTTGAGCTGGCACGGCGTTAGCCTCATGTTCATCTGTTTGCATATGTTCATTTGTTATAACTGTAGCTAGTGGAGTTTGTGTATAATCCACCGATTCATCATGAACAGTCTCTTGTGCTATTGTAGCTAAGTATAAAGTCTCTGTATCATTGTTCACATAAGGGGGTTCAGACGCATGGCTATTGTTTATTGCCACATTTCCCTGATCCCCGGTATTTGTTAAATTTGCATCAGGCTCATTATTTGCTGTATCGAACACCGGTTGCACATGCACATTTTTCTCAAGCTGGTCAATTCGATGTTCAACTTTCTCTAGGGCTAGTTGATTTAAGGCCTTATTACATGTAAGCGACACAGTGTCAATGTCATTTTTGATGGACCCTAAGTAGTCGGCTATCTCATCTTTCAATGATTTTAATGAACCAGATAGAAAGTTAATTTGGTCACTTCGCAATTTTTCACAAGCTACTAGTTCTTGTTTTACAAGGAGCATATCAGCTTGAAGAGACGACACTGTATCTTTTAACAATATTATTTCCTGCTGCGACTGACAACATTGTGACGTAAGTGTCGACTCACATCTTTGAGAGCTTGTAGATTTACGCTTTGACAACGATATCATGTCCTTGAGTAAGGCGTAATCATCCCCTTCTATGACGGAAATTATCAGGTGGATGTCATGGGCTAGCTTTAAAGGCACTGGCATTTACGAGGTTTTCGTTGAAACGCAGCGATATCCAGATCTTTAAAGCGAGGGCCATTGCATGAACTTACCGTAGTATTTTCTAGGCAGTTTAACAATTGATGATTTTGTATATTAAATATAGCCCGATCTTTAAGGTTTCGGAACTGTTATCACACACACATAACCCACTAGAATTTATATTATGAGGGGAGATAATGCATTATTTTCTAGTCATAAACATTTACTAGTAATTTAACTTTCACATCACGAGATGTCAATTTGATTTTTGCCATACCTACTTAAAATATGATATTATATAAAAAAAACCTATCAGGTATATTTGTTTTATAGCTAAAGCATGGTAGAAATACAGTTCCAGAACCTTAAAGCGAGGGCCAGCCATTGCATGAACTTACCGTAGTATTTTCTAGACAATTTAACAAGTGATGATGTTGCATATTAAATATCGTCGCTTTTCAACAAAAACCTCGTAACTGCAGCTTGTTTTAAGCTGCAGCTACGAGGTTTTCGTTGAAAAGCAGCGATATCTTTAAAGCGAGGGCCATTTCATGAACTCACCGTAGTATTTTCTAGACAATTTAACAAGTGATGATGTTGCATATTAAATATATCCTGATCTTTATACAGGTCTCCTATCTCGATCCCACTTTCTTGAGCTAATGCCATCTCCTCGGCTCGCTTCTTGCTGTTCAGGAAAGCAGCCCCGCTGGCGTTCTTCGCCATGCGGATTCGAGCTTGACGGGCTTTCTGCAAGTAGAAAATGCAAAATGTTGTTGGAATTTTAGGTTTGCATTATTCACATATCAATATTATTGTTCTGTAAAACACGTCGTAGCTAAAATTCTTCCATAACCTCGTAACTGCAGCTTGATTTTTATGTCCCAATATCGAAAGATCGGGGCGGGCTTATTGTCTGTCTGTCTGTCTGTCTGTCTGTCCGAAAACTTAACATCTGCCTTTTTGGGAGCATTTGTGTTTCACAAACACATTACATCATAAAATCTGCAGTAACGAGGTTTTCAAAGAAAAACAGCGATATGATATGCTATGTCCGAAATAAAATTCTGTTAGCGAGAGGGTTCTTTTATGTCTTTCAGTGTATTTATCTGTATGTCTATGTTTTTCTATGTTGTACTTTGTGCATAGCCTACGAACATATCCACAGAGACAAAATTGCCGCAATTACCGATTTCCCGCTGCAAAAGCCAGGACTTTGCAAACAACCTGATCATCAACTTTAATAAAGACAATTACATTGTAGCAATGAATTTTAAAACTCAATGTCGCTGCTACAGCTTGATAGAAACTGCATTTATGAAATTTTATAACAAGACGGACGATTTATATCGATATAAAGTGGTTAAGCCAGTCTATTTTAGCACAAAATTCACTGCTATTGTCGATTTCTTGTTGCAAAAACCAGGACTTTGCAAACAACTTCAACTTGAATAAAGACAATTCAAGTGGAAAAATGAAATCCTGTATCGGCATTTTACACCACAGTTGGCAAAGACGATAAACGCGTTCCGATTTGATTCCAAGTGGAAATGACACGGACGCATCTCGCTTTACAAAACTTGCAATCGATTTGGGTGTCCCGGTGCGATTTACGGATATTTGGGGATTGTGTTATATGAAATGGGGGCTTAAACATAGAATTCCTTAAACGGGGGAAAATTATCGATCCTGGTTTAACTGCGCTGTCCGCGCAGCCAAACCAGGACCGAAAATTTTCGTTCCTGTCGATTTACTTGAAGTCGTTCCGTCTTATTTTGAATTTGAAATGAAACGAACGCATCTCGCTTTACAAAGCTTGCAATCGATTTCGATGTCTCGGTGCGATTTACGGATATTTGGGGATTGTGTTATAAGAAATAGGGGCTTAAATGTAGAAAAAACATTTCATCCAGATTTGACTGCGATGCTATTTGAATGGTCATGCCATCTTATCTTTTAAATTGAAATGACACGGATGCATCTCGCTTTACAAAACTTGCAATCGATTTGGGTGTCCCGGTGCGATTTACGGATATTTGAGGATTGTGCTATATGAAATGGGGGCTTAATCATTGAATTCCTTGAAGATGAATTCCCCAAAGTTTTTTGGGGGAGGGTGGGTGATTATGTTTAATAATACTGCATAATTAAAATATGACCCTTTATTTTTCTGTGAGCCAAACTTCGGCTTCGTCTGGCCTGTGGCGACTTAGATTACGACATATAGGCCTACATCAGGCCCCGGTTTCTCGAAAAAACTTAAGTATCCTCTCATGCTCAAATCTGAGCATCGTGCTCAAATCGCACGAAATCCACGTGAACTTCAATTGAATACCAATCAACGTTGATTGGTATTGAATAGAAGTTGAGCATGAACTCATGAGAATATACTTAAGTTTTTCGAGAAATCGGGGCCAGGCCCCGGTTTCTTGCTAAAATCTGAGCACCGTGCTCAAATCGCACGAAATCCACGTGAACTTCAATCGAATACCCTTCAACGTTGGAGAGTATCCCTTTGAAGTTGAGCATGTTCTCATGAGAATATACTTAAGTTTTTTTTTCAAGAAACCGGGGCCAGAGTATCCCTTTGAAGTTGAGCATGTTCTCATGAAAATATACTAAAGTTTTTTCGAGAAACCGGGGCCAGATCATGACTAAATTCTGTCTTTCAAATACATCTTTGTATGTTTTGATACTAAGGCCTATATCTTGTGTGGATGCCTTCAGATATTTAACGATTTTCGAAAAAAAAAAACATTCTTGAAAATTATTTAATTCCTTTTTCAATAATTCCGATTGCATCATCTATGGGTTTAAACATTCAAATGCACACAAAAAAGAAAAGTGCATTTAAGAGAGGAATTTAACAGACTGGAAAAATAAAAGTCAATTGTTTTAATTTAGCTGAGTAAGGTAGTAAAATTGAAATAGCTTACGAGACATGAATAATTGATGCTAGAATTGCAGTTTTGGCTGTAAGTCGTCACTTTTCAACGAAAATCTCGTAACTGCAGCTTGTTTTAAGCTGCAGTTACGAAGTTTTTGTTGAAAAGCAGTAAAATGTCAATGAAAACGCAGAAATTCGATACTGTAGAGGATGAAATTCGAATTGCTAGACATTCTAAATGATAAATTGACCGCCTCGAAATAGGCCAGCTAGCATTTAATGATCATTTTAGCTAATATTCGTGTCTGTGAAGCCAATGCTGCAGCCCTAGAGTCGGCGGCGGCTTCGATCGGATAGGCAAATCTTAAATCTAGTTGTATATTTTATGAAGTATGAGAGATAAAGCAATATTTCACAATTGAATACCACATGCAAAGACCTTTCATGTGAGAATGTGGCATTTGACCTTATGATCCTGGCCTTGGAGTAGTGACATAACAAATGAATACAACATGCAAAGACCTTTCATGAGAAATTGTGACATTTGACCAGATGATCTTGACCTTGTAGTTTTGTCATATTTTGTTGTGACAACCTTTCGTTTAGATGATCTTTGTTGACAGCGAGAAAGTATTAGCCTTTGTCGTCTGTTTTTGTCGTCTGTTTCCTCTACCGAATTAGACCGCCCTCGCTTTTTATGCCCCCCGTATCGAAAGGTCGGGGGTATATTGTTTTACTCGTGTGTGTCCATCCGTCCGTCGTCTATCTGTCCGAAAACTTAACATTGGCCATTCAGGGACAATCGTGTATCGCAAGCACATCTTGTATGTTTAGGAAAGGGTTATGTTATAGACTGCAAAAAGACGAAATAGCGGCCGATTTCTTGTCGGGACCAACATACGCAAAGCCGCGACCTTTGACAACAGACCAATACGTAGGTCGGACAGGGTGATACTAATTCAATTATTAGGACATTGTGGTCGTCTCGGCCTAGACGAAATTCTCTCTGACATTTCACAAATGCCAATGCTATATTCGTCATTTGTCTCTCACCTCCCAGACCTTTTGAGACTTTCCCTCATAGGAAATTTTTGGTGAAGGGGTATTTTTGCTTTTACGCGGGATATAAAAAATATTATAGGTTCGATTAGACCTCTTGTCACGATTAAGGTTTGCTATATAGGGTGGATAATGAGGAAATCTTGATCATTTTCTTCTTTTCTCTGAATGAATTTACAAAGATATGTCTAGCAGACACACCAAAAGCAGAGAATTGGGGGAATGGACGGGTAAAAACACAGCATGCCATTTGCCTTTGCTTAACTTGTAGGTTGGTGCAATTTCAAAGATAACGCAGAAGACAAAATACTTGTAATTGAATTTAGGGGAAGGTGAATATGAATAGGAGAAAATGCAGCGTTTTTCTTCTTTTTACTCATTGCTTTCCAATTCTTTTGTCATAGACCTTAAAAAATTGGGGAGTTTGTTTGAGCATGTCATTGGTATTGTATAACTCACGATATATGACCTGTCAGAGCATCCCTAGCTTATAGCTGTAAAGATGCTCTGTCAGGTCATTTATTGTGAACTATATCGTTGCCTTTCAACAAAAATCTTGTAACTGCAGCTTGTTTTAAGCTGCAGTTACAAGGTTTTCGTTGAAAAGCATCGATTTGCATGTTTATCTTTGGTGCTTTCCGTTTATCGGCTCCATGGTTTTGATCATAAATTCTACTAAAGTTTGAGAGAATGTCATTAGTATAGCTCAAGATATATGACCTTTTATAGCATCCCTAGCCGTTAGCTAGAGATGCTCTGTCAGGTTATTTATCGTGAACTATATTTTGGCGCTTTTCAACAAAAAGCGCGTAACCGCAGCTTGTCTTAAGCTGCAGTTAAGAACTTTTTGGTGAAAAGCCACGATTTGATAATAGAATCTATTTACCTTTTGTGCTTTCCGTTTATCCGTCCGTTGGTTTTGATGATTAATTCTACTAAAGTTTGAGACGATGACTGGGTATACATTTGTGTATTTAGCTCACGATATATGACCTGTCAGAGCATCCCTAGCTAATAGCTAGAGATGCTCTGCCAGGTCATTTATCGTGAACTAAAATCATTTGATAATATTTACCTTTTGCGCTTTCCGTTTATCCGCCCGTTGGTTTTGATGATAAATTCTGCTAAAGTTTGAGACGATGACTGGTACAGGAAGCGCGATCACGAGCACCCCGCTCAGCGAGCACAGGCCACCCACGATCTTACCGGTCACGGTTTTTGGCGTCATATCACCGTATCTGCAACGAGAAAGTTAAAACATTGTAGGAATATGATGAAATACTGGATCAAAGAGCCTAGGACATCACCATTGCAGATATTTTAAGTTTTAAACCCTTTCCAAGTCAACAAATTTTAGGGTGGTCTGATGTTGAAGATACTATGTACAGAGAAAATGAAAAATCTGGAATAATCTAAAAGCCAAGAAAATATTGAGACAAAAGGAGAAAATGCTGATCATCAGCATTTTCTTATTTTGTTTCAATATTTTCCCAAACCAATCCTTTATAGGACGTTAAAACCAGGTTTTGACGCCATATTTCCTTATCTACAACGAGAAAGAATGAACATTGTAGGAAAACGATGAACGACTGTCCGTCCGTGTGTCTGTCAAAAACTTAAAAGCTCGTGTACATAGATTTAGCCAACGTCAGCAAATAGGGGACGCCTTTTAATTGGTTGATATCCTAAATCTAGACGACAGTACTAAAATCTTAGCTTTCTTTTTATTTAGATCTAATTGGAAAAGGTCGGACATAATCATAAAAAAGGTCCCTATAATTGCTGAATTGCTGAAAAATGGGAAAATAACTTTTATATTTGTATACAAAACGAGAGATGTATCTTCTGGTTACTATAGTAACGGCTGACGTCATAGGTACGTTTCGGTCTTCCAATTTATTGCTACTCGAGTAAGAAAATTGGCCCTTGGGAGCGATAAAGGTTCCCGTCTGCAGTCCCAATCGTCGCTTTTCAATGAAAACCTCGTAACTGCAGCTTGTTTCAAGATGCAGTTACGAGGTTTTCGTTGAAAAGCAGCGCAATGCTTCCGAATTAATATTTATAAGGTATACAGTTTATACGTAACCCACTAGCATAGTAGACGGACGCCAGAAAATGATGCTTTTTTGCCGTTTCCCTACTTGGAAAACAATGGGAGAAAAAAGAAAATGCTGATTTGACATCAGCATTTTCTTATTTTTCTCCCATTGTTTTCCAACTACGCAGATTCATCCGACGGCATTAAATGATGCTTTTACCGTTTCCCTACATGGAAAACATCTGGGGAAATTAAGAAAATGTGGATTGGATATTAGCGTTTTCTTCCTTTCGTGCAATGTTTTCTATTCATCCGACGCCAGAAATAGATGCTATTACCGTTTCCCTAACTGGAAAACATGGGTAGAAAATAAGGAAATGCGGATTGGATATCATCATTTTCTTCTTTTCGTGCAATGTTTTCCAACAACGCAGATTCACCCGACGCCAGAAAAAGATGCTATCAGCCTACCGATTGCCTAAATGGAAAACATCGGGAGAAAATAAGAAAATGTGGATTGGATTTTCTTCTTTACATCCAATGTTTTCCAACAACGCAGATTCATCCGACGCCAGAAAAAGAAGTTTTTACCGTTCCCTTTATATGGAAAACATTGGGAGAAAATGAAATGATGATTGGATATCGGCATTTTCTTATTTTCTCCCATTGGTTTCCAACAACGCAGATTCATCCGACGCCAGAAAAAGATGCTATTAGCCTACCGATTCCCTAAATGGAAAACATCGGGAGAAAATAAGAAAATGTGGATTGGATATTAGCATTTATTTCTTTTCGTGCAATGTTTACCAACAACGCAGATTCATCCGACGCCAGAACAAGAAGTTAAATGTCGAACGCAGATTCATTCGAACGCAGATTCATCCGACGCCAGAAAAAGATGCTATTAGCCTACCGATTCCCTAAATGGAAAACATCGGGAGAAAATAAGAAAATGAGGATTGGATATTAGCATTTTCGTTTCGTCCAATGTTTTCCAACAACGCAGATTCATCGGACGCCATAAAAAGAAGTTTTTACCGTTTCCCTATATGGAAAATATTGGACGAAAAGAAAAAAATGCTGATAGAATATCCAAACAACGCGAAATTCATGTGAATTAATAGATCGTATAGGTCAAAACGTTGGTGTTAACCATTTCTCTGATCATCTAAAATACACACACAAGCATAGCTAAACATTGAGAGAAAGGAAGGGCCTGCCGATTCTTTCCACTAGATCTATGTTTTTCAAAACCGACGTCATATATATACTGAGCAAAAAAAGTTTAGCACGTTTTTTAACACATTATTTTTTCAGTTTGTGATAATCAAATGAACATTGCTTTGTGCTGTTCAGTTGTCCTAATCGACAACAATTACGCATACAGTGCATGTGTAGAGTGAACAATCAGTGTATTGGACAAAGTCCAGATAAGCAAAAGTCACGTGCGGCACGTGTGCAGTGACATCGATAATGTCTAGCTTGTCCAAAAACACACGATTACACAGATCTGTTAGCAGAATCAATTTAACTGTTACAAATTCTTTGAAATTGATTATGGGAAGGCGAGAAATGATGACGTAAGTTCGACGTCAGAGAGCTCTTTGCATGCTCCAAGCAATTATGTCTGTTAAATATGTCGCTTAGCATTTCAAATGTCTCCAATTGACAATTACGCGCCTACGGCACTTGGTTTATGCAACTTTAGCCACCAACGACCGACCTTTATCTTGTAGACCGTGTAAAACGACGTTCAGGGAGGATCGTTTCACAGCGACGTCTTGACGACGTTTCGAATTCCTGTCTAGTAACAACTTAGTGCTACTCCTCCAGGACGTCACAGGGTATACCGTTAGTGACAAGACTGTTCGGGACATGCTCCGCACAACTTGCATCAGGGTCCTCCGATCTTACGCCAATGACGTTAAGCATCGACAGGCAAGGCGTCAGTGGGTATTGACACATCGATATTGATTCAGGAGACATTGGACTGATGTCCGGACGAATCTCATTTTACGTGTCATTAACTGACGGCAGGATTTGTGGTTGGAGAAGATGCGTAAGGCTTGATACCAATAACGTCATCATTGAGACTGTTACGTCGAGTGCAGCGTCATATTTAGGCAGGAATAGATGAAAACAGTTAAACATACCTCATTTCAGTTAATGGCAACCAAACGGTGCAAGGGTACTGCAATAAAATTATCAAACCTGTCACATGACCGTCTTACAACAACACAACGTTGTGATATTTCAATAAGATAATCACCACCCACTTACTCCAAGGAACATACAGAATGATCTACGCCTGAACTGCTTAATCACCAGCAAAAGAACACTCAAGGAACATTGTTGGACGTCAGGCTATAGAAAGTAATGACGTCTGTAACGTCAATGGCAATGAGCGTCATCTGCAGTATGAATGGGCAAAATTCCTTTCTGTGTGGTCAGGAAGCTTCTTTGCAACATGGGAGGACATTGAATCGCGGTCCTAGCTGCTTATGCTGGACATTCGCGTCATTGAAATTTGCTTGACTTTCGATATCTGACCCCAGTGCACTTTAACGTAAGATACCTAACTACCGTTACAGAATTTTGAAACAAAATTTTCAGGAAGTGCCAGAAAATTGAATTTTCAAACACATTAGAGTTTTATCTTTATGGATTTTGGAATAGTTTTTGACTAGGAAAGGACATATTCCAAGTGTGCTAAACTTTTTGTGCACAGTATACCATTTAGGCTACAAGAACAGAATTTTTGTGACACTCATAAATGATACTTTTACCATGCACCAAAATACATAGCTTAGCAGATGCTGATGAACAAAAAGAAATAATCATAACAATGGCCTAATCCATTTTACTTTAATATATCGACGAACTCCAGAAAATGATAAGTAGCTGTACAGTTACGATGTTTTGACATGCAATAGACATCCTAATAATTTAACGATTTGTCTAGTGACCGAATTTGTCTTTACATACGGACTATTTTTGCAAACACAAACTAATTAAATTTATTTTGCGCCAAATTTAGCCGCAATGTTTATTGTAACTTGTTGATAGTCTGCGAAAGCGTAAAAATCGAACATTTCGTCTGCATTGAAACCCTTAAATGGGGAAATTTATTGCGTTCTTATCCTGTTTTCATTGTTTTTATTTTCCAAATTTCATCCTTGAAAACATAATTCGAAAGAAATTACAATTTTGGAGTATGCCTAAAAGGAATGACGACCATCTGCAATGTACCCTTTTCTAAAAAATTGATGTGATAGTACCTTTTTCTAAAAAAAAAAATAAAAATGATGTGATATTGTCGGCGTTGATTAAATAAAAACCTATTGGCTAGCATTACGATTTTCATTTGATCCAGTTGAAGAAAGTGTTGTGAAATAAGTACGCTCTTTCCTTTTATATATTTTTTGCTTTGGGTCGTTTTGTTGCTTTATTCTTTTTGGCAAAACCGCTCCAGTCCATTTTACTGACACTGGTGAGTCAGTCGTAAAGTTTATCCTGAAAATCCCCGCACCTGGGGCAGGAGCTCTTTACTCCCCATTTTAATGTCTTGGGTATGACCCGGCCTCTGTGGGTATCGAACCCGGGACCTCCCGCTCTCGGGGCGGGTGCTCTAATCACTAGGCCACCGAGGCGGTGAGTATTTAGACAGTAAATTAACCAATTGTACCGCGCGTTTATTTACTACCACTGAATGCACGTGCACACGTGCGTAACTGTAACCCAATGTAAAAAAGACTACACTCGGTAGATTAACCCTTTCCCGAACAAGGCATTGTTTTGACGTCCCCAACAGAAAGGATTCTACGAGCAAATATGGATGCAAAAGAAGAAAATACCTCAATATTTACTGTACTCTATGAATGTATATGTGATTTGTCACGCTAAAAGGAGCCTTATCGGATGTGTGAAAAATATCGACCCTAGTCAGTCTGCGCAGTCCGCGCTGCCAGACTACTGCCGACACTTTTCACTTTTATGTATTTTTCTAATTCAAGAAAAAAATCTCGGATAATCTCAAAGTTCGGATAAGGTCCCTTTTAGCGTGACGGGTCACATATTTCTAATTCCTTGATGTTTCCATGTCATACAAGTAAATGAGAAATTGTCTCTCAGTCAGATGTATACTTTATTGACACAAAAAGAGCATATTTCCAATTTCAAAGATGTTGCATAGATCCAATAGTATTTTCATCTTTTCCCCCAATGCTTTCCAAAGCCTTTTCCATTGGAGACGACAACAATATTGCTCAAAAGGCCCGTTATTTTCATCTTTTCCCCCAATGTATTCCGAAGCCTTTTTGAATAGAGACGTAAACGATATAGCTCAAAAAGCCCGTTTAAGGCAGACGGATATAGTCCATAATTATTTATTATGGCGGGAAAGGAAAAATTCAAAGAAAGCATTTTCCTCTTTTTCTCCAATGCTTTCTAAAGCCTTTTCTACTGGACACGTCAAAAGCATGGGTTAAAAGAACCGTTTTAGGCAGACGTATATACTCCATTTGGCGGGAAAGCGATATGTTTTTTCCAAACGAAAAACTATACAGATATTACTAAATGCAATGATGTTCCAAAGAATCAATAACATTTTCCTCTTTTCCCTCAATGTTTTCTGAAGCCTTTCCTTCTAGAGACGTCAACAATATGGCTCAAAAGGCCCATTTTAGGTAGACGGATATAGTCCATATGGTGAGAAAGTCGCTCCGAACTTTCTATGGAAGTTGCAAAATAAGTTACATAGAACTAATAGTATTTTCCTCTTTTCCTTCAATGGTTTACAAAGCCTTTTAAATTGGATACGTCAAAACATGGCTCAAAAGGCCCGTTTTAGGCAGACGGATATAGTCCATATGGCGGGAAAGGAAAAATTCAAAGTTAATGCACAGAGAGCATTTTCCTCTTTTCCCCTTATTGTTTTAAACAGCTTTGTAAATTGGATACGCCAAAAAAAAAAAAAAAAAAAAAAAAAAAAAACATGGCTTAAAAGGCCCGTTTTAGGCAGACGGATATAGTCCATATGGCGGGAAAAGTCTCTCCGAACTTTCTGTTTATTTCTCGACGGCAAATCGATTTTCGCTAGTGGTAGAACAAAACCTCGTAACAACAGCTTTTATAGCTGTAGTTACGAGTTTTTGTCTCCCACCAACGTTTTATTTTCCCGACAGAAGACAAGGCAAAATGTCAAAGTTAACTTAACTCGTTAATGCTCAAGTTAGTATCTATTTTTAGAACTGTCCTAAAATTATTCTCCGAAATGTAACCCTTTCAGGAAATATTTTGACTGGGAATATAATTTTAAATCAATTCAATACAGTGGCTAAACATCAAAAGAATAGAAAAGCATATCGTCGTTGGGAAGTCAAAACCTCGTAACTCCAGCTTATTAAAGCTGTAGTTACGAAGTTTTGACTTCCCACCAACGATATACATGTCATGCAGTATAGAGCGTTATAAAGAAATTTTTTGTTTAAGAAAGGGTTGATTTGCAGACTACAAACTGTATGTAATTGAATTCTTTAATTTCAAATTAGAAAAATAGGAAAAGTTTAAAGAAAAGAAGACAATACTATCACTTGAAAACGTCAACATTTAAATAAAGACATTAAGATTGCTTTGTAAAAAATATGACATAAAAATACTTATGGAAAAATGAAGGCACATTGCAATTTCGTCGAAAGTTTAACCAGTCTATATGTTTCTAATTAATTCAAAATACGAAAAAAAAACATTGCTAGAACCTTATTGGTGCAGAAAGCTTTCGAAAACATGGACGAACAAGAATATACTCCTCAAAAATAGTTAAGGACCACACATTCAAAGTGCGATATTTTGTGATTCATTATATGATTCTATTTATGATTTGTTGCATGCTAACTAGAACCCTTTCTTCATAATCATTGTATCAATAGATTGGAAAATTAACCGAAGTTAAACCTGTAAGAACCAATGACACAACACTACCCTTTAAAATGCCTATTTTTGCATGTAGTAGTGGGAAGGCAACTTTCAGAAAAAAACTCTTTCCTCAGGATTTTCTTTTGAAAAATCACACGTATGGCAAGTTTGGCTATCTTTAACCTATCTTTATTCAATGCAAGAAAAGTAGAAGTTAAAAACTAACTTCTGGTATCCCTGAATGAGGGATTTACACTATGCCTCTACCATCGCCCGTTTAAGGGTTTCCAGTATCACTTGTGGAACGTTATGAGTAGAGATCCTTTCTGTAATGATGGTCCCACACATTTTCAACAGGATTCACGTGAGGAGAGCACCATCGAATGGATGAGATTATCTTACGAGAATCTCAGCTCTTTATCGATCACCGATCAGCGATCTGTTAAGATCGATGCCAAGTTCCGTAGAACCATCTTAACATACCCACCACAAGCATAAATTGCCCATTTCACCTACCGTATTTTACACCATGAAATTTTTCAAAACGCCATTTTTTCTGCAGAAACACTAGAACTTTTTCCGACTTTGTTATTCTGTCACAATTTGCACCGGTCGCATCCAAAAATAGACATCAAAACTGCAAGGTGAAAGTTGCATTGTGGACGTTGAAAGTCAATGCAAAATTGCCCGGTCTGTGCAGCTGAACTGGGGCTCACCGGAAGCTTACATGTGCATAATTTATGAGCTCAGATGTGTTTTTGTTGTTTGAACATAAACAGCTTGTACTGTTGGTCTCTAGTGCAGTTCGGTGGACGATAACGCTTGTCTTCAGACGTCTAGCTTTGTTCTCAAGAAGGAAAAAAAACTAACTCATCGAAAGGTTAGCAAGCTTTCTTTACATGAAAATCGTTAAACGTATGTTGGACTGTCATCACAGAAGAATTCCTTTCCATAATGTCCACACAGACATATTGGAAGGATTTAAAGGGGCCACGATAGATGCATTGTCTAGATCCCTTCATGCCGGAACCGGAAGTTGATTTTAAGCGACTGTTCACACTGCATTGAAGTGATAGATGCATAAGATGGCACAGCAGTTTATGCACCTGAATTTTCAGAGGAAAATCTTGAGAAACAATGACCTTTTCGTTAAAATGACACCCCACCCACTACATGTGAAATGAAGCATTTTGAGGGGTAGTGCAATGTCAAGTTCTCTTACAATTTTAGTTTTGGTAATTTTTACAATCTACCAATGATTTGTTATGGAGGGAAGATTACCATTCATTATGCAGTTATTCATGAATGAATTTATTAAAATAATCGCAGAATATATTATTTTAGATATGTGGTCCTTAACTTTTTTTGATGGGTATATTTTATACGGTCAATACTGAATACAGCTCGGTTCCAACAAGACCTACGAAACAAGGCTTGACGAACAAGAAGATGGCTACTTTAAGCCATACCCACTAGGCTTTATAAAACATTGTGGTAAATGAAGAAATTGCTTGTGACAGGCAGGTTCTCCATTTTCTACAGGTGAAGACAAAACATAAAGACAAGTTAGCATTCTTTTCAAATTATCGTCTGCAACATCTTTGAATTTGGACCAGTGTAATAAATGGTAATAAACAGAAATATTAAACGAAAAGAAGAAAATGCTATAATGCATTTCCGTTTCTAGAAAAAAGAACAAGAGCCGTCGGAGACGGACAGTGCTCCCCGAATAAGGCATTGTCACAATAAATGTATGCCATGCAGAGCTAACATAAAGAGCTAACAAATGTTAAGCCCCCTTTTTCCATGACATATTTTTATACACAAATTTCAAATAATTAATTGTCAAGATGTTAATTAATCATCTGATTTGCTACTCAAATATGAAAATTCACTAAATTCTGACCATTAGACTTGGAGAAATTGGAGAAAAAACTGTATTTTACCTTAAGTCCCCTTTTCCCATGACACGGCCTCAAATCCAAAAACCGGGAATAGGGTGTTCACATGGTAAGTTTCATTTGATTTGGCCCAAGGGTTATGGAGAAATCGCTCCGGACGGACGGATGGACGGACGGACAAAGTGGCGACTATATGCCTTCGGGGAGCATAACAAAAATCACGTTTTTGCCGGTGCATGTATGTACGGTAAAAAACATTGAAAACAATTAGGTCACGTCGGCATCCCTTACAATAAAAGTTTGATGAAAAGACGCAAAAAGCAGTTTTATTAGAAAAATTGAAGTTTATTTGCCACTTTTACAAGTCCCAATCTGCCTGTTTAACCGAATTATTTGGCGAATGAATCGAGACTTATTTAAAACAATTCCAGTCGTAGAATTAAGTTCACACCAACCCTTTCCTAGACAAACTTAGTTCTGATTCCAAACCAGAAGTCTTTGTAAAGCAATGAGGGAACATGAGTTGCATGAATTCATTTTGTTCTGATTCCAAATCAGAAGTCTTCGTAAAGCAATGAGAGAAAAGAATTTGCATCATTTTTTACTATATTGAACCTCGAGCATGATAGATCCGTTTTGTCGTCTGCAGTTACTGTGGAATTGGTGCCGTCTAAATTGTTGTCGTTTGTCAAACTATTTTTTTTATCTAGCCGATCTATGAATTATAGTTTTTGTAGTTTGTGACACCTTCAATAGTGAAGACTTATGAAAGCCTTGATTCAAAACCTGCTACAGACTACATACAAAATCAATGTTAATTAAGATGGGATTTGTATGCACTATAGCGTATAAAATACTGAGACAAAGGAATGAAATGCTGATGATCAGCATTTTCTTGTTTTGTGTGAATTTCCCAAACTGTTTTCATCCCTCCCATAATCTTTAAATGGAATAAGCTTGGAGAAACGCCCCATCTTCATTCACATCTATTTCGTCGTCTTCAACTCCTTTGAAATATTTCTCTAAAAAGTGGTTTTGAAATAGGTCAAAGGACAAAAAATAAAAAATAAAAAAATAAAGTGTCTGACAAAGTCACATGACTAAACAAAATCACCTGATTGGCTAATCGATAGTTTGATTGACACCGTGTCACACCGGCACTAACAACAATTACCGCGAAGCAGAATTGATTATAGCTGTGTGCGACCCACGGTGCCGATTCATCACGGTGTTTGTAGAGGGACCCGGATGATGGATGATCGCACCACGTGACACGTCACGTGATAAGGAGGCTTACGAGCGGTATTTTGACGGCAAAAAAGATAAGGGCTCTAGAAAACATCATGGAATTGAAGAAATTGCTTGTGACAAGTAAGGAGGCTTACGAGCGATATTTTGACGGTAAATGAGGTAAGGGCTCTTGAAAACATCATGGGATTGAAGAAATTGCTTATGACAAGTAAGGAGGCTTACGAGTAGTATTTTGACGCCGAACAAGATATGGGCTCTAGAAAACATCATGGAATTGAAGAAATTGCTTATGACAAGTAAGGAGGCTTACGAGTAGTATTTTGACGCCGAACAAGATATGGTATATAGAAAACATCATGGAATTGAAGAAATTGCCTGTTACATGCAAATTCTTCATTTCCCACAATGTGATTACCCTAAAAGACCAAAAATGTAGCCAACAAGATAAGGGTTCTAGAAAACATCATGGAATTAAAGAAATTGCTTGTGACAAGCAATTTCTTCATTACCCACAATGTTTTTATCCTAAAGGATGTAGCCTACAATTTCAATTACTCGGACCATTTTAAAATGTTGTTTGGTAGTGGATTAATATGGCATTTGGATCAAGATAAGCCTAAATGAGCCTAAATCTATCTACATTTGAGCCAGGATCTGGAAAAATGTTCCTTAAGGCTTTTGAGCCCAACATAGATCCAGATCAGTCTGTGCATACGCACAGTCTGATCAGGATCCACGTTGTTCTCTAATAGCTTCTTCGTGGCCTGTAGTAGGCTAACTTAAAGAAAGCGGCATGGATGCATATTGGACTGCATTTGACAACTAAGTGATGTTTTTTCCAGATCCTGGCTCATTTGTACAATCTTTTTATTTCAGAAAATTTGCGCCTACACGCCCTAAGGAAACTTGAAGAAAAAGAATTGAAAAACTGCTGATGATCAGCATAATTATTCGATTTTGGTCCGATTTCTACTTTAGGTAATTGTCATTCTTTCCAATTTGAGCAATTCCATTTTAGAATTTAGAGAAGAAAAAAATCAGGCCAGAATCGTCAATTGAGCATGATCAACGAATTTCCCTGTTGCGCGCATTTATTTCTTAAAAGCTTAATTCACACATGATGGATGCAATGTACATGATATTTTTCTCTCTCCGCGGGGAGAAAGTAGAGCGGTCACGTGATCATTGTTTCTATATTTGGAAACAAAATGGTTCGTTAAGGTTAATCTATCTAAAGTTGTCTTTTCTACGCGATTCTGTGGAGTTTTAAGAGATAATTCCGAGAAATAAGTATTGGAAGAAGATTTCGAGACTAATTTGCCTCCGGATTTACTACATAGCGTCTTATTTCTAGGGAAAAATGCGGGAAAAAAGTCAGAATCCATTTTCTCCTTAATGCCATTAAATATCTTCTTCAAAGGAAGATCTGGACTAATGTCCTGTATCAAAAGAAGTCCCGGACTTACGACTTTCTGATAAAACGCTCTCGGGTCTTAAGTCAGGCGAAAGACCAAAAAGCCAGGCGAAAGACCGACGTACGACTGATGATATTTAAAACGGGTCCCAGGTCTTGTTCATAAGAGGGTTGAACAACAGTCTTGTCCGCTGAATAACTACAAAATGTTGACATTTGTGCTCATGACGCATCGTGTCGTTTTTCGGTGTAAATAATAAATAAGCCCCGAAATATCGCTTTTCATGTGTAGGCTTTGTGACTAAGACTTCGTATTGCTGACAATGCACAACAACGATTTGCCAGTTCACCAGTTTCTCCTTTTCTCTCAAGCAGTTTGAATCGTGACTTAGGTGGGTAAGAGGTTGCAAAATATCGCTTTTCAGGGTAGGTTATCGTCGTTTTTCAACATAAACTTCGTACCTGCAGCTTGTTTTAAGCTGCAGTTGCGAGGTTTTTGTTGAAAAACATCGTCCCGTATTGCTGACAATGGAAACCCACATTCGTTCGTCGCTCACAACATTTTCTCCTTTAAACTTAATATTTTTCATTTATAAATATGGTGGGTAAAAGGGAGCCTTTACTAAATATTAAAATATTTTCAGTGAAGGTTATGTGACGAAGTCTCCGTATTGCTGACAACGCACAACAAACATTTTGTTCGTCTGGATTATTAGCATTTTCTCCTTTTAAGTCGTAACATAGGTTTGTAAAAGGTTGAAATATATCGCTTTTCAGATTAGGTTGTCATCGATCGCAGTTGCGAGGTTTCTGTGTATGTCAGTACCAGGTAGGCTACTGTTGAAAATATCGTGTCCAGTTGAGAAGGAATTTTAGTCGAAATTCTGCAAAGAATACACTTTCTATCGTGCATGAAAATAAGCTATGACATAACCCTTTTCCACACGAGACCATGTTTTGACGCACCTTATAGAAATAGTGTTGGAAAACATTGAGTCAAAAGAAGAAAATAAAAATCAGCATTTTCTCTGTTTAGCAGAATATTTTTCGTGCTAAATTTAGCACAAACCATGTCTTAATCCGCATTCACTTTTTCGTCTGCAGCCGATTTCAAATTGGAAAAGTCTAAATTTCTGCCACTCGGGAAGGGTTATAAGCCGTATGTTTCAACAGATTAGAATCGCTTCACCTAAATGATAGGCGATCACACTAGTAAGACCCTTTTGAAATGAAGTTGAAATATATGCCACAGTTTCTGGAGAGATCTATCTAAAGAGACCATGCTTGTAACTTGATCGTCAATTTACAAACAGATAGGCCCTAACAATTTTATAATAAAGCCAAGTCAGAAGTGAAAGGATCATTTTTTTTCGAAAAGGGTCACTCAAAAAATGTTCAGGGCTGCGAGGAAATTCTTTTGAAATTCTTTCAGGACAAATCATCTCATTTGCTTGAAATTGTCCTCTGGCGTTTTACACGTTATATGTATCAAGGTTAGTGTATAATTCACGAGTATTAAGATTACACGCGCACCGTTAATTACGAAGGACAAGAATGTTGTTTTATGCCAACGATAACGACCTGTTGACGTCATTGATTATGTTTGATATTGTAAGTCAAAATGGCGAGGAATTTTGTGCTAAAAATAGACTTGATTTGCCGTTATGTATTGATGAACCGTCTGTGTTGTTATAAAATCTCGTAACTACGGATAGAACCAAACCGTGGTTACGAGATTTCATAACAATACCCATGAAATACTATTTGAGTGTCCGAAATTACGTCACGGTAAACTGGATAAAATCGTTCCCTATTGTCCTTTAACGACAAAAACTAACTAGTAAACGTAACTAGTGCCTAAAACAAGATAGAGATACGATGTTTTTGTTGAAAACTGTCGATGTTTGATATCGTAAGTCGAAACTCGTCGCTTTTCAACAATAAAAAAAAAAAAAAAAAAAAAAAAAAACAAAAAAAAAAACAAAACAAAAAAAAAAAAACTCGTAACTGTAGTTTTGACCAAGCTGCATTTACGAGATTTTTTGTTGAAAAGTGTCGAAATACATATCGCTACTATGAAATATGGTAGCACATAATTGTCATAACATACTAATTATGTGTTGAGACTAACCCTCTACTAAATACTTGAATTTCAGACTGGTTCAATTCGATAGCTGCAACAGACGGCTGGGTGTTGTTTTAGTCCGGATACAAAATTCCCCAGAAAATATAAAAACATATAAACAAAGGTTGAAATACTGATGAACAGCATTTTCTACTTTGTCTCAATCTTTTCCCAAAGCTTTTCCTAATAGATCTAGTAGCAGCCACGAAACAAGGTTTTGTTTTGGGAAAGAGTCTAAGAATATAATATAAAAGTAGAGTATCTCCTCGCTTTTTATCTCGTAACTGCAGATTGTTTCAAGCTGCAATTATGAGACTTTCGTTGAAAAGAAGCTATCTGTCAGATGATATGCTAAGCCAAGCGTCTGCGCATTGAAATATAGACGTTACTATTGACTTCTTGACATTATTATAGAGATATATTAAGATTAAAGAAATAATTATACTTCTTTGGTCACGTTCTAAAATGTCATAGAGGGTAAGCGTTGTCAGTCTGTTGATTTTAGTATAGACCTTTGTTTAAACGTAATGATATGATATCACATCTGTGTCGTTTTTTTTTCAGTCGACAAAATGGGTTGTATGCTACTTCTTATGTAGACGTGAAAGGACATTAAAGTCTTCCATAACCATTCTGGAACACAGAAAGGTTACGTTTATGCGATCAACTTCGAAAGAATCAGCTAATTAAAAAAAGAAACAGAAAATGAAAGACCGGTAATAGTAGGCCTAGTACCAATTTCATTGCAATAGAAATGGTAACTTCTTTCAAATTATGCAAAAAGAAAACAAATACCCATCGACGTATAAAACCTATATTTGAACCACGAAGAATACTAAATTATGACACAGATAAGCCACCTTACAAGTATAAAATTACCCATTGTCGGTGCTATTGCAAGACCTCGTAACTACTGTACAGCCTAATCTAAAGCTGTAGTTACGACGTTTTGCAATAACATTGACGATATCTTTAAAGACGTGGTGGCCCCGTCATTACACCTTTGTTATATCTATTTGACCTATTTCCCAGCTTGGAATGCACGAAATAACGAGACATCCAACACATCTATCATTTTCTCGTAAAAATGGCAGATATAGTCCACCATACACGATAAAGCTACACAAAATTATTTCTAGAACTGATGGTCCCATTATTGTACCGTAGTTATATCTATTTGACCTATTTCCAAGCTTGGAATGCACGAAACAACGAGACACCATCTATCATCATTTTCTCGTAAAACTGGCACAGATAGTGCACCTTACAAGTATAAAACTACATATAATTATTTCTAGACCTGATGGCCTCGTCATTACAACGTAGTTATATCTATTTGACCTATTTCCCAGCTTGGAATGCACGGAACAACGAGACACCCAGCACATCAATCATTTTCTTGTATAAATGGCACAGATAGTCCACCTTACAAGTAAAAAGCTACGTATATAGCATATAATTATTTCTAGACCTGATGGCCCCGTCAATAAACCGTAGTTAAATCTATTTTACCTATTTCCCAGCTTGGAATGCACGGAACAACGAGACACCCAGCAAATCTATCATTTTCTCGTAAAACTGGCACAGATAGTCCACCATACAAGTATGAAGCTACATATAATTATTTCTAGAACTGATGGTCCCGTCATTACACCGTACTTACATCTATTTGACCTATTTCCCAGCTTGTAATGCACGAAACAATGAGACACCCAGAACATCTATCATTTTCTCGTAAAATGGCACAGATAGTCCACCAGACAAGAATAAATCTACATGTAATTATTTCTAGATCTTATGGCCCCGTTATTATATCGTACTTATATCTATTTGACCTATTTCCCAGCTTGGAATGCACGAAACCACGAGACACCCAGAACATCTATCATTTTCTCGTAAAAATAGCAAACATTGGCAAACCTCACTTTGTCGTGTTTGCCTTGCCAGAGAAAAAATAGCAAATCTCTGCTTTTCAACAAAAACCTCGTAACTGCAGCTTAAAACAAGCTGCAGTTACGAGGTTTTTGTTGAAAAGCGACGAAATAAAAGACTAGTTTAGACATTACATTGCTTGTTTGTTTTCCAATGTCGAGCGATAAAGTAAAACGTCTTTGTGATTAACCTTTTACAAGAAACCAAATGCATTCTTTTCATATGAAAGCCAACCGACAAAGATAGAGAATCTTCGGGAAAACGAGGAAAATGCTATTTATTCATCTACTTATTTTCTTCTTCTGAATAAATGATTCCTATTCAACTGATCTCAAATCACAGAAATTTGCAAAGCCTACGTTTAGTCACAGGTCATGAAAATGCTTTCACATTCATTCATTCATTCATTCATTCATTCATTCATTCATTCATTCATTCATTCATTCATTCATTCATTCATTCATTCATTCATTCATTCATTCATTCATTCGTTCGTTCGTTCGTTCACGAGTTCGTTCGTTCGCTCGTTCATTCTTTCATTTATGCCGGTTTTACAACAAACGTAGATGGGAAAGAGCCTCTACAATTTCTTTACTTCGCGCATCAGCAGTCATTTCATCGCTTTTCAACAACAAAAAACCTCGTATGTACAGCTTTAAACAAGATGTAGATACGTGTTTGTATTTGTTGCAAAGCATCAATTTGTTGGATCACCAGTCATTTGCTCGACTAGTATTGGATATCGATCTGCGTGTGAAACCTTGAGATAGTGAGTGTATCAATGATTCAATGAACTGTTAATGACATTAGTCAATATCGATGCTTTTCAACAAAAACCTCGTATCTACAGCCTGTTTAAAGCTGTAGATACGAGGTTTTTAGTTGAAAAGCGACGGTATCTCAACCCTTTCAGTTACAATAGGCCTAATCCTAAGAATCATAGGAAGTACGGTGTTTTTTTTTTTCTTCAGAAATGACATGAGAAAGGTCTGGCACATCTATGCGTCAATTATGTATTTGATACAAGAAGGCATTACGTAATACTTTGACACTTTCATAAATAAAAGAAAATGCAACATTCAAAGCCGTGAGCGAGTCGAAACCTCTTTAGCTCGTATAGATCTAGACCTAGTTACGTCTTTTAATATGCGTATTAAAGTATCAAGGGAACTTTTTCGTCGCATTTTTAAAAATAAACCTCGTAACAACAGCATGTTGAAAGCTGCGATTAAGAAGTTTTATAAGAAAAGGGTGATATTTGTTGGAAAAAATCAATTGATGATTAGCTGGATATATCGCGTGTCAAAATCCCATCAAATGGAAGGCAAGGAGTGAAAATTGAACGCAAGGAAAACAAATATCGGAAGTGGAGGTGAAGAAGTGTTTGTCACTTTATAAAGTGATTCTTATAGAACACCGGCTACACAGAATTCACGGAAAACCGCAACATTTTTATGAACAATTGGCCTAGTTTACTAGACCTGGTTGTGAGGATTCTAATACAAAAAGCTTGTGACAATATTTAGCCAAAAGAGGAAAATGTCTCATTTTGGGTCAATATTTTATGTCCTACACAAATCATAGCTTAACATCCATTTTGTCTTCTTCATCAGCTTTCAAAGTTTGACAACCTAAAATTTCGCTGTTTGGGAAAGGGTAAAATGCAATTTGACATAGTCTAAAAGGAGGATTGGAATCGCAATCGCAACATAAGAACACACCTTCTAAGAAATTTTACTAAACGATGTTCTGTTCTGAGCTCAGTTGGATCAATGGCGAAAAAGAATTACAATCACATAAGCTGACCAGATTTGATACTTTTCACAAGGTAAATACGTTCCATTTCTACACGACCCCACACATCTAAGGCTCTAAGCAAAGGGTATATTTAAAATGTTCACAATGTCTGAAGCTGACAACGATTATCGTAAGGTGCAAGGCACAGTTTAATGCAAAATTTTAACAAGAAATTCAAGAAGCTCTGAGTTCTGAGTAAAGGATCCATGCAAAATGATTACCTAAAGGTGTTAACCTTTACAATAGAAACATGGCTTGTAGCTGATAATTATTGGAGTATAATTAGAAAAACACCCGGCTCGCAGGTGTGTGTCGTAAACATTAGAGTGGAGGAACAGGTCTCTAGTCTAGTCGTAAAGTAGGAACAGGTTTCCAGTCTAGTCGTAAATGTGGGTGGGGCAACATATTTTGTACATGTACTTTGGTGGTCTCTCGTTATTGAAGCAACATCTTATGATAACTCTGTCCTTGGCTGGTAGGTTTGTACGGAAATTACTTTTCGGTGCTTCTCTTTTTTGATGATTTGAAAAGATATATTAAAAAAGTGCCATTTTATGCATTTTCTAGTGTGTCTGAAATAGTGTTTTCTTTGTTTTCTGAATTAGGCCATGTTTCAAATGAAGAAATTAAACAATAAAAGCAAACTATTCCGGTTAGGATTATGTGGAGATAAATTGTGAGAACAACGAACGGTCAATCTTCTGGCAGATATCATCCGAAGCTTTAAGGATACAATTCCTGCATGTTTTGGCCGGTAGACCAGTCAACCGGGAGAAAGTAGGTCCACGCCATAATGTCGCTTTTTAAATCCCCTTTTCAAGCAAGACATGCTTGTGACGTTCCTGTGAAAAAGGTTTGGAGTAATATTGAGGCAATAGGAGAAAATGATGATAACCATCTTCTAATGTTCTCATTTTGCTTCAATATTTTCTAAGCTACATTATGTACAAAACCCACCATTGTCAGCATCAATTTTGTCGTAGGCTTATGCAGCAGCTTTTGAATTGGACCTAAGTCATTGCCGTTTGCTCTGAGGAAGACTTAAAAACTTCGTAAATAAAACTTCGTATAGCTTGTTTCAATTAACTACAGCTTGGTAAAGCTATAGTTAAAAGGTTTATGTCGAAAATCAGAGATATTCTGTATTTTCATTCCACTTGTTAACATCGACCCCCTACTCTCTAAGAACAACCAAGCTGATTTATTTACAAACGCTAGAGCGAAACTACTCCTCAAGCGAAACAAAGCATCCATTTCGTTTCAAATAAAATGTCGATCAAATTTCATGGATGCACTCAAACTATTTAGACGTTGTTATATAGAGATCTTTGTACTGAAATGCCTTCGTCATTCAAAGCCTAGTTTGCTAGTCTACTAAATAGCAAAAGCTAAGAAGCCGATGCGCTTTCGCTAACAAGGTTTATACTTTAGGGTTGTCCATATTTTTAAGGCGATGTCGAAAAGTTTATTTCGTTATTAAATTGTAAAACAATACATTTAGTTAAATGTTTGCCTTATCGCATGCAAGTTTTGCGAAGCTCTAAAACATTTACATACCATAGAAATACAATTCAGGTTATTTAAAGCATTCCAAGCAAATGTTGCGTTTTTAAGGTAGTCCATCCCTAATGCGATTCACGCGACGTCGGAATTTTTCACGCGACGTGGTCAAGCGATTAACACTCGTTGCGTATCTGGGCCTATTCGGGCGACGTCGTAAACATTCGGCGGTGGAATATTCCACAGCCGAATGTTTATGACGTCTTCGGAATAATTCCATCGTTGTGTGAACCTCATTAAGGATGGACTACCTAAATTAAATGGGTGTCAACAATAGAATAACATGTACAATCGAAATGTCTGTATGATTAGTTTGAAAGAGTATCAAGACATCGAATAGCTGACAGCGGTAAAAATATGACATAAGCTTCACAATAAAGCTCTTAAAAGCTTTAACCCATTACCACACAGTGACTCCTTTTGACTCCCCACAAGATAATGACTTTGGAATACATTGTGCAAAATGAAGAAATTGCTTGTGACAAGCAATTTCTTCATTTCTCACAATATTTTCTAAACAAACAAGAGATGTTTGTAAAACATATATGCCCCCTCAAGGGCCTACATTTGATGTCCAAAGTCCAAGGTCAAGTTAACAAGGTCCAAGGTCATGGTCAAATATGAAAGGTCTTGGTAGGAGGTGTCTTTGTGTGAAATATCAAATCTGTATATGTAAAAGTAAAATGAAACATAGGCCAGGTTAAAGTTTTTAAAAGTAGACCAAATGCCAAGGTCAAGGTCATGGTCAAATGTGAAAGGTCTTGGTTGGAGGTGTCCATGTGTGAAATATCAAGGCTGTAGGTGTAAAGGGACATGATATATATGCCTGGTTTCAGTCTTTTTAAAAGTAGGTCAAACTCCAAGGTCAAGGTTGCAATATTCAAGGTCATGGTCAAATGTGAAAGGTCTTGGTAGGAGGTGTCTATGTGTGAAATATCAAGGCTGTAGGTGTAATAGGACATAAGATAAAGACTAGGTTAAAGATTTCTAAAAGTATGTAAAAATCAAAGGTCAAGGTCACACAGGCCAAGGTCATGGTCAAATGTGCAAGGTCTTGGTAGTAGGTGTCCATGTGTAAAATATTGAGACTGTATAGGTAACAGGACATGAGATATAGGCCTAGTTTAAGTTTTTTTAAAAGTAGGTCAAACTCCAAGGTCAAGGTCTAAGGTCATGGTCAAAAGTGAAATATCTTGGTTGGAAGTGACCATGTGCGAAATATCAAGGCTGTATATGTAAAATGACATGAAATATAGGCCAGGTTAATGTATTATTACAGTAGGTCAAACACCAAGGTCAAGGTCACAAGGTCCAAGGTCATGGTCAAATGTGAAAGGTCTTGGTCGTAGGTGTCCATGTGTCAAATATTAAGGCTGTATGTGTAAAAGGACATGATATATCGGATAGGTTAAAGTTTTTTTTAAAAGTAGGTCAAAGTCCAAGGTCAAGGTCACAAGGTCCAAGGTCATGATAAAATGTGAAAGGTCTTGGTAGGATGTCTCCATGTGTGAAATATCAAGGCTGTATGTGTAATAGCACATGATATATAGGCACAGTTTAATTTTTTTAAAAGTAGGTCAAACTTCAAGGTCAAGGCCACATGGTCCAAGGTAATAGTCGTATGTGATAGGTCTTGGTGAGAGGTTTCCATGTGTCAAATATCAAGGCTGTATGTGTAAAAGGACATGATATATCGGCCAGGTTAAAGTTTTTTAAAAGTAGGTCAAACTCCAAGGTCAAGGTCACAAAGTCCAAGGTCATGCTCAATTGTGAAAGGTCTTGGTAAGATGTGTCCATGTGTGAAATATCAAGGCTGTATTTGTAAAAGGTCATGAGATATATGCCGGGTTTAATTTTTTTTAAAGTAGGTCAAACTCCAAGGTCAAGGTCACAAGGTCCAAGGTCGTGGTTAAATGTGAACAATGTTGATAGGAGGTATCTATGTGTGAGATATCAAGGCTGTATGTGTAAAAGGACATGAGATATAGGCAAGATTAAGAATTAAGTGTAAAATCAACAAAGGGCAATAACTCCAAGAATTTGATTGGCAGAGTTACGGTTCTTGTGCACTGCACCTCTCCATAATGAAATCTATTCACCTGTAAAGTTTCATGATTCTACCTTACATAATTTTTTAGTTATGCTCCGGACAAGAATCAATTTATAAAATCAACAAAGGGCAATAACTCAAAAAATTTGATCGGAAGAGTTACGGTTCTTAAGCACTGCACCTCTCCATAATGAGATCTATCCACCTGTACAGTTTCATGATTCTACCTTACATACTTTTTGAATTATGCTCCGGACAATAATCAAGTTTGAAAATCAACAAAGGCCAATAACTCCAAAAATATGATCGGCAGAGTTATGGTTCTTATGCACTGCACCTCTCCATAATGAGATTTATCCACATGTAAAGTTTCATGATTCTACCTTACATACTTTTTGAGTTATGCTCCGGACAAGAATCAAGTTTGAAAATCAACAAAGGGCAATAACTCAAAAAATTTGATCAGCAGAGTTACGGTTCTTAAGCACTGCACCTCTCCATAATGAGATCTATCCACCTGTAAAGTTTCATGATTGTACCTTACATACTTTTTGAGTTATGCTCCGGACAAGAATCAAGTTATAAAATCAACAAAGGGCAATAACTCAAAAAATTTGATCGGCAGAGTTATGGTTCTTATGCACTGCACCTCTCCATAATGAGATCTATCCACCTATGAAGTTTCATGATTCTACCTTTAATACTTTTCGAGTTATGCTCCGGACAAGGTTTGGTCTACGGACAGACCGACCGACCTACGGACCGACCGACCGACCGACCGACCGACCTTCCGACCGACCGACACTTGCAAAACAATATACCCCCATTTTCTTCGAAAGGGGGCATAAAAAGCCAAAAATATGAAAAAATCATTCACTTTGAATTGACGTCTGCAACATCTTTGAATTGCACAAGTCCAAAAATTTGCCGTTTGGTAATGGGTTAAAAGTACAAAATGTCCACAATCCTTAGAAATAATGACCAATCCATTAGTTTACGAAGCTGTACAACTAGCCATAAAAGGAAAAAGATCACTCATTTATACTCTTCTAACGTCACAACCAATTATAAAAGAATCTGTAAACGCAATTCAGCCAGGATGTGGAGAGGAAGCCATTATGTCATGCTAGAGTTTATGCTGGGTTCCCACTGTCGACCAAGCCCGATCGAGCGATCGAGTACAGATCGGGTGAGGTTGCCATGCGTGATCGAAAGTGGTCGGGGTGATCGACTTGCGATGGTCTGCGTCTCTCGGGCTTCTTTTTCAAATTTCTGATATTTCAAAAATACTCGATTGCGATCGAGTAGAAAAATAATCGGAAAGCGGCGGTGTTTTAGTCGGGTAAAAAATCGAAATGATTGAACATAATTCGTGTCTTGAGATCGAGTTTAATCGGAGTGACATATTTTACTCGACCTTTGCCCGACTAACCTCGATCACTTGATCGACTTGAACTCGAATGTTTCACGACAGCACTATTTTGTCAAAAGGTTCAAAGTCTAAATGCCCGTGAGTTTGTAAGAAAATAATTTCTTGAAAATTTGTTGGAAAGAGAATTGGAGATGTTTAAAAAGTTTGGTCAATAAAAAAAGATTTATTTCTAGAGCATGCTAGTATTCAATAACACGTAATACATTGTACGTATCCCCTTCCATAAAACACAGAATAGAAAGCAATCATTTTTCTGGATTTTTTAACGTTTTTTTAAAACATCAATTCAGCCCAGTCAAAACATTTGATCCTTGGAACAGAAATTATAGGTCACGATAAAAAACCTGGCAGAACATCTCTCTGCCAGGTAATTTATCGTGAGCTAAAGACGACGTAAAGCCAACCAAATATGTAAAGGTCTCGATAAACGATATGGCAGAGCATCTCTAGCTATTAGCTTGAGATGCTTTGCTAGGTCATTTATCGTGATCTATACACGACGTGAAGACTGCTATAAACAACGAACAACAAGCAACGACGGGCCAACATTGTCAGAAAATATACAATTTCTAGCACAAAAACTATGAACATAACGCGTGACCGTCTTCTACGAGGGGTTAACCACTGTCAAAAGTCATGTCGGTAAAACTAAATCAATAGGGAACGATTTTATCCAGTTAACCGTGACGTTTATTTCGGACGAACAATAGAATTTATCGTGATCTATACACGACGTAAAACCAACTATAAAGAATGAAAAAAACAAGCAACAGAGGACCAAGTTTGTCAGAAAATATACAGTTTCTAGCACAAAAGTTATGAACATAATGTGTGATCGTCTGCTACGAGGGGTTAACCACTGTCAAAAGTCATGTCGGTAAAACTAAATCAATAGGGAACGATTTAATCCAGTTACCGTGACGTAATTTCGGACAAACGATAGCATTTATCGCGAGCTATAAACGACGTAAAACCAACAAAAAACAAAGAAAAACAAGCAACGAAGGACCAATTTTGTCAGAAAATATACAATTTCCAGCACAAAACCTATGAACATAACGTGTGATCGTCTGCTACGAGGGGTTAACGAGTGTCAAAAGTCATGTCGGTAAAACTAAATCAATTTTACGTCTGTTGACTACAACAGACATGCTTTATTTGTCGGCTATTTAGCACCAAAGGCCCTCAAAAAATATATACCGAACCAAAGATAGAAACTTTCGTCAAATTTGAATGAAGATGTGCCTTTCGAAACTTAAATTTTATGTTGGGTAAAAATAATGGGCTTTTGTACAGGGATTTGCAGGACAATTTTGCAAACAAAACAAAAAGTTGGTTGGTCGTTAGCAACTTTTTATCAGCTTATTTTTAAAAGATTATTCGCTATCTGCACATCGCTGTCGTTTTCTCTGCTTCATATATTTTTCGAATCGATTTTAGTTTAACAGAAATATTGCAATGGGGAGAATCACGTGATTGACAATGGTATTGAACACGAAAAAATGGCGACGAAATGACCGCTTCGGCGTGAAAATCCAAACTTTAGAAAGGCATGTATTCGATAAACTTAGATTCTCAGACAAGCCACCTATCCTAAAGTACCCGCTATTGTCTAAGGTTTTCATAGATACCCAACTTTCCCATATCCGTTCGCTGTATTTAGAGAACACTTAAAGAATATTTTCGAAATTGCGAAAATTTTGGCTGTGTGTTAAGCACGTCACATCATATTTACAGCTTTATTTCTTACCCAAAGAACTCTCTGTTCACACGGCCTATTTCCAGACCATTTTTTATCGATGACATTTCATTCTAGTCCATTTACAAGGTCCGTGTTGTCTTTGTTAAGAGTATTTACAAAAAAAGATGTTAAACACGCGTACAGTGCTGTAGTGTTTGGCACACAGCCAAAATTTTCGCAATTTCGAAAATATTCTTTAAGTGTTCTCTAAATACAGCGAACGGATATGGGAAAGTTGGGTATCTATGAAAACCTTAGACAATAGCGGGTACTTTAGGATAGGTGGCTTGTCTGAGACGCTAAGTAGATCAAATACATACCTTTCTAAAGTTTGGATTTTCACGCCGAAACGGTCATTTCGTCGCCATTTTTTCGTGTTAAATACCATTGTCAATCACGTGATTCTCCCCATTGATATTGAAAAACATCGAAAATGCCGTGCCATATGATTCCCCCCTCCCGATTTACATAAGTTCAATCTTGTATAGCAAACATGATGTATTGGTGTCCAATGTAAATACAGTGCAGCGTTTTCTTTTTTTGCTCTTTTTATTATATTCATATTGCTTGTCAAATATTTACATAATTGAAATTCCCATATTCATACAATTGCAATAGTAGCATTTTCATATGACCGTTGCATAATATCTGCACCTAAACACATTTTTACACATGCAATTTTACTTTTAGAAAATCTTTGATCTTTTGCGTTCGAGCTCAATTATTTTGGCAGAAATCACATTGGGAAATGTTTACGAGTGATTATCGCTGGAAATCGGTAAAACATATGCGGGCATTTTTCTACCAACCAAATTATTGATATAAGATACAAAATAGATATGGCGAGAGTTGGAAACTATTCAAAGGGGAACAATTTTATCCTGTAAATTGTAACGTTATTTCGGACAAACATTATCATTTCATAGGCGTTGTGATAAAATCTCGAAACCACGGCTTGATTCAAGCCGTAGTAAAGAGACTTTATACCAACGCCAACGGTTTATCAATATATAACAGTAAACCCGGTCTATCTTTAGCATAAAATTCATTGCATTATTTTGCATTTTGATTAAAGATTGTTTAAGATTTTTGCAGGCAATATAGATAACGATCGGTCTGCACGCGTGAACTTGTATATGAACTTCAACCCTTTCCAAAACGACAATTTTTACGGTAGTCCGATTTTGAAAGCTGCTGCAGCCGATAAATGGATGTTCATAAATACGTATAGCATTTGTGTATATAATGTAGCACAAAAAATATTGAGGCAAAAAGGAGAAATACTGCAAAGATTGTTTATTCTTATGCGTAGAAATGCTATCAGTTTTTTGAAATTGTTATTTATAAGCGAAAAATCCTCCTCTAAAGTTGAGACAGAAATGACAAATTCTACATAAATCTGAACTGTTGCCCACAACAATTTGTTTAATTTTAGCACAAAAATATATATTTCTCGTAAACGGTTCAATATTTTGGCTTCAAATATTCAGAATTTTCATAAGAAAACCTGCTCTTTCAGAAAGAAATAAAGTAAAATTTATGTACAAATAAGTGTGAAATGTCACTATAGGGATGAGGCTATACGTAAATGCTAACATAAACACGCACTAATAGACAAGCTGATCCTAGTCTGCGTTGCTCGAATATGGTACATAGACCAAAGATTTCTTTTGGTCGAGTGCTATTGCGTGCATTAGGTGAGACAAAAATTATATGAACATAGTTGGATTATTCGCATTTATTGTTCATCCAACTCTACACTGTGAATACTCAATGGAATTATCTCATCAACGATTCAAATGAGTACCAACAACATAGAATTAGCTTTTCAAGATGGAATATTTCATTTCCTGTAAACCTTAGTTCTTCAAGCTGATTCAAAGGAGTACACACAACATAGGATTTAAATTTGAAATAACAAATTAAGAATATCTTTACCCCCCCCCCCCCCCCCCCCCCCCTCTTATCTGCCACTCTGTATCAAGGGATTCCATATCGTCGCTTTTTAGAACAAACCTCGTAAATGCAACTTGTTTCAAGCTGCGGTTACGACCTTTTTGTTGAAAAGCATCAATATATACAGAATCCTATTTGAATTCATTAATGAGAATTTGGGTCACATAGACCTATTGGCCTGACCTTATAACCTATTTTGCATCCTTTCCATTTCTCCATATTTAAGTTACTATTGTCTAGACCAGGGCCCCGTATTACTAAACATCTTACGATCAAGTTTTTGTGTAAACTGTGTAACAAGACATTTGATTGCACGAGAAATCCGACTGAGCCAATCAGGGCTGTTGTTACAAGAAATTATGCAAAAATCAAACGTACGATCGTTAGTAATACGGGTCCCAGATCTTTTACGCATAGAAAAATGTTTACATTTCTCAAAGCGATATTCCAATATACGATTAAAGCACAATAATTCTCAGACGGACATACGTACTTATAAACGAACCTGATATTATGTATCACGCAAGGTTGCCGACTAAATTTTCTACAATGAAGTATTAACCCTTTATATCACGATAAAACATTTAGCTGCAACAAATTGAAATGAAATTACAAACTGCAAAAGGTAAAGCAGATGGTACAAGTATACTTATTCAATGCAGTACGTAGAATGGTTCGTTTGAGAATTGAGAAAGGAAAAGTATAAAATTGATTTGCCAAGACGACTTGTTTATGCATTAACATTCTGCAAAATCGTTAAAATACCAACCTTAATTCATACAAAAGGGTTCAATTTCAATAAAAAGGGTCGAATTTGCGATATGACGTCAATTGGAAAATGGAGACATAGGTTTATAAATAATTCAAACATAACATTGGCGAATTCACCGAGCGATAAAAGGCAAAGGATACAGATAAGATTGAATAATGACCTTTCAAAATGTAAAATATCATGTACAGTTAACCAAACCCTATGTTGTAGGTACTCATTGGAATCGTCTCGAAGAGACGATTCCAATGAGTACCCACAACATAGGGTTTTGAATTAGAATAACCATTTTAGGAAGCTTTTATCCCATCGAATCCACTGGGCGATAAAAGGCAATGGAAAATAAACGGATATACGAGAAGCGAGGATTTTATTACAATATTATATGTAATATGTAACAGAACGGCATCCGTGAAATTTTCCTGCATTTTGTCCGGACCTTGTCCTCAAATTTGTCTAGAATGCACCGACCGGCTTTTATTTTCCCTTGATGGGTCGCAGGTAGCCTATTCGCTACCGCTATCTAGAGACACGGTATGGATTGTGCATCATGGGATGGATAAAAACTACGGTCAAAGTAGCCTCAGGTAGCTTCAGGTAAAAAAATACAATACCCCCCCCCCTTTTATTCATGAGTTAATTTTTAAACGGATTCTTACATGAAATAGCTCAGTAAGACGGGGTGCATGCAACAAACCAAAAATGAGACAGTTATTGCACAATCTCTTAACTGAAACGGGGCTAATTTGATTGTGTTTCATCCCACGATACACAGTCCTAACCGCGACAGAACTACCAATCAAAGGATCGTTGGTTCGAGTCTTTACTTCGTCAAAATCTTTACTCATATTCACGAAAAACAAGGTCACACACAACCACGTAGGGCCCAATAACAGCTGAAGTAGGCTACGTCCAAGAAATGGCACCCGTGGATCTTATTTTTGGACAAGATGCGGACGTGGGAATGTAAGAGCTCGAACTGGTTGCTAAAAAGGATTATTTCTTTCTGTTCGTCCCGCCTGTGAAGACGGTCCTAACATTGGTGAAAGCAAAAATAATTTCTTCAAATGTCAGGAAGGATATCGACAAGGTCGGATTTCGAACCCATGACCCAAAACATTATAGACTCCAATTAATGCTACATACACCAGCTTACTCTCCATTGCCGAGCTCTATTGATTAAACCATCAAATATGACCTCTGCAGTTTTCGGTACGCCAACAGCCTATTCGGTCGTCATAATCTAATTATAGCACACCATTTGAATTATCGAATCAAAATCATTCAGTTTTATCTTGCATGATCATTACGTATACATTACGTCGCCTCTATTTTTGGCTGAAGCCGGTAACATTTGAATTATCGAATCAAAATCATTCAGTTTGATCTGGTTTGATTACGTATACATTACGTCGCTTCTATTTTTGGCTGAAGCCGGTAATTTGAAGCGTCAGCCAATGAAAGTTTGTATCAGCTTTTTGAATTGTTTTGTTGTGTATCGCCAACGATTGGATACTGAAATCCCGCCAAGGCCCCGAGATTAGACGTGAAATGACCCCGCGAGAACAGAGCTCATTCTATCGAAATGGAATGTAGAGATAATGTGCTCTGTTCATAAGAGAGTAACACCAGCTAAGCTACCCAGGCAATCAAACAATACCACATAACGAAGGAAAACTGAAAAGCAGTGTTCTGAAGAATCATCGGTTTTCTTCAAAAACCTCGTAACTGCAGCTTGTTTTAAGCTGTAGTTACGAGGTTTTGGGAGAAAAAGAAGCAATATTCCCGGATTCTCAAGGGGCAAATGAATCATTTGTTCTACTAACATTTAAAACTAGGCTTTCTATGATAAAACTTGTACCAAAACAACGCATTTTTAAATTCTTATCTTTTGTCTGCATCTTGTTATGAATTAAGGTATTCCATCCATCATTAGATACATTTACCAAACACTTCGTGCAAATTCGGGTATTATCCGTGGCAACGGCAACTGACGATTATATATCTCGTTAATTTCAAGTGTAACGAATGACGCTCCTAAAAAAACCGGAGGTATCCAATACACTGCAGAGACATGATCGGGATTTGCCATTATCTGCCTCTATATAAATGCTTCCCTCAGGCATCAAATTGATGCCGGTTCTACCCCCTTGACGCCTGACCGAATAGTCAATTTTCGTTGCCACTGATGACGCCCGAAGTTGCACGAGGTGTTTGATATCTAATGACGGATGGAATACCTTAACCACAAGCTGACATGAAATTTTGTTTTTCTAAATTGCTGTACATGCGCTTTTTGAGACCAGACCCAGTAGAGGGGTGGGGTATTATCAACCAACTACCGATCAAGTTGTACACGAAATCATAATGGCGATTTTGTCGAACAATTGTTGACAATACGGGTCTCGGGTTTGCAGATCGTTGCTTTTCAACATAAATCTCGTAACTGCAGCTTTTTTAAGCTGCAGTTACGATGTTTTTGTAGAAAAGCGACGATATGTACATTTTGTAGTTATAAAGTAAAAAGCAACGTGCAGTCTTTACTTTGTTGTCCAAAAATACGTTAACTACAAAACAGCTAGTAAATATTCTCCATATCGCTGCACGATTTTCAACAAAAACCTCGTAACTGCAGCTTGTTTAAAGCTGCAGTTACGATGTTTTTGTTGAAAAGCGACGATATGTAGTTATAAAGTAAAAAGAAACGTGCAGTCTTTATTGTTGTTCAAAATACGTTAAGGGGGAATGCTCCAGTTTTTCGGAACACTCGGTCTTTACTGTAGTAAATGAAATGTTTCGTACCAATATGTTTCGCTACCATATTTTCAATAATATAACACATCATTGCAATTAACCATTTTCGAAGGTAAAAGTGTATTTATTATGCGAAACTGATTTCCTCAAGTTGGAAATCGATTATTTGGAGCAAGACAGTCGTAAGAGTGTATGCAGTTACCACTGTTTTGCGTCATTTTGTTCGTGTGTAGCTGATAAAAAATGCTGTAATTCACTAATAAGTGCGCTGACCTATACATTTTCTTTTTGAATTATTACCAGGACATGTTGCTTAATACAATGAGGGAGTTTTATCAAATTCTATTATGTAGAACTTGAAATATTTCCAAAAATATGCAAATTTTGACATAAAACACCCCAGTTTCGTTGATCTAACCGATCACGCGAGCATGCTGTTTTATACATTTACGCGTTTAAAGTAGCACATATTTTGGGTTTTCTGTTCTTATTAGATGTAAGACGTTACTTTAAATCCGTTTTCGGGACTAAACGATGAATATACAGCATTTTATTAGCATTTTATCGACCTTTGACAGGTGCAAGAAATTGTGCATTTTTTCGATGTAGGGGTATGTGATACGAATGCCTATAAAATTCAAACAAGATCGCTGACCATCCATTTTTATTTTATTTTCTAATTGGTAATAACATGTAATTTCAACATACGAAATATAAATAAATTCTATTATTGGGAAAAAATTAAGGAAACTGGAGCATTCCCCCTTAAATGTTCTCTTTCTCCATATCGATGCTTTTCAACAAAAACCTCGTAACTGCAGCTTATTTTAAGCTGCAGTTATGAGGTTTTTGTTGAAAAGCGAAGATATGTACATTTTGTAGTTATAAAGTAAAAAGCAACGTGCAGTCTGTACTTTGTTGTCCAAAAATACGTTAACTACAAAACAGAAAGAATAATATTCTCTATATCGCTGCATGATTTTCAACAAAAACCTCGTAACTTCAGCTTATTTAAAGCTGCAGTTACGATGTTTTTGTTGAAAAGCGACGATATGTAGTTATAAAGTAAAAAGAAACGTGCAGTCTTTATTGTTGTTCAAAATACGTTAAATGTTCTCTTTCTCCATATCGATGCTTTTCAACAAAAACCTCGTAACTGCAGCTTATTTTAAGCTGCAGTAACGGGGTTTTTGTTGAAAAGCGACGGTATTCCCAAATGTGGAATGAATCATATGTCCTAGTAGCCTTTATACGTATCGAGGGAGGGACGATAAATCATTCGTGAAATAAAACAATGGTATTTTGTGGTGGTCTAAATATGTCAACAACAAATTACCAGGGTCGGATGTTCTTGGGAACTTTTAAAGTAGTGTGTTGGAAAAAAACTCTCCTGTCCAATTGTTAAAAGTTTTAAGCGATCAAGTAATTGGATACTTTGCAGAGACGAACCTGAAAACGGACAAACAACTTGGAACAAGGTCAGAACAAGAGTCGTCACAGAGGGGTTATGCTCCCCGAATAAGTGTTTGAAACAAAATAAAAACTATCATACATTAAGCCCCCTTTTCCCATGACAGCTTTTTTGTTCACACATTATTTATAGAATATGGTCTAGAACATCCTATTTATTACATGAGCACAAAATTTCATTAAATTCTGCCCATTAGAGGAAGAGAAATAAGAGAAAAACTAATTTTTACACTAAGGCCCCTTTTTCCATGACGCAGCCTTGAATTTACAAACGGAGAAAAAGTCCCTCGGTATTGACCCAGGGAGTTCACATGTGAAGTTTCATTGAATTTGGTCCAAGGGTTGCTGAGATATGACTGTGGACGGACGGACGGACACACGGACACACGGACGGACAGCGTGGCGACTATATGCTCCCCCGAAATTTTTCGGGGAGCATAAAAATTGGCACAGTGATAAACATACACACGGACAGACAGGCCCATAAACTAAAACAGTCTATTCTCAGTAAAGTTATCGATTGACAAGACTCTACTACTAATTATACATGTCTATTTGCGGTCACATAGACAGACAAACGGACAGACACACAGACAGACACACATACAGACAAGCGCATACACATAAGACATCTGGTCTCTAAAATAATATCGACTCTACTACCAATTGTATTATAAGTTGCAGTCTTACTAAAAGACACACAAACAAAGACAAACAAAGAGATATGCAGAAAAATGGACACACAAGCGACTAGACGCACGGATAGACAGGCCCATAAACACACACCATCTGGTCTCTATAATAGTATCGATTGACACAACTCTACTACTATTTGAATTATAAGTTGCAGTCTTACTAAAAGACAACAAAAAGACAGACAGATAGACAGAAAATGGACACACAAGTTACTAGACAGACAGACACACAGACAGACAAGCACACAGACATAAGACTTCTGGTCTCTATAATACTACCGATTTACACGACTCGTACCACTAATTTTATTAAATGTTGGGGTATTACCAAAAATACAGACAGATCGATGTATATACAACATGACATACGAACACATACACAGACAGACAAACAGACAGGCAGACAGAGATAATCTTATAATAAACATCTGTTTTCTGTAAGTTTATCGATTGACACAACTCGACTACTAATCAAATTATATGTTGCGGTCACACATCCGTGTTACATCGTATCATTTATTATTCAGTAATATTATATTTATTCTATTAGTGGTCTGTGGCAAAACCCTTTATTAAGACAGTAACTTTTTATTTGTCTTTTCAGAGCTAAAGACAGGAGGGGGTATTTCATGTCATGTTCACCAAAGCTAACGTTGTGGGTACTCATTTTAATCGTCTCATCGATACGTATCGTTTATTATTCATAAATATTATATTAATTTTATTTTATTCTATTAGTGGTCTGTGGCAAAAACCCTTCATTTAGACTGCATGGCCATTGCTTTATTGTAGGCCTATGTTTGTATGTGTCTTTTAACCCTTTCCCAAACGACAAAACCTTAGGGTGGTGCAATTTGAAACCTGCTGCTCTCGATAGAATAGATGATCAGGATCGAATCTGCGTGAATTATAGCAAAGAAAATATTGAGGCAAAAGGAGAAACTGCTGGTTATCAGCAGTTTCTTCTTTTGTCTCAATGTTTTCCTATGCCTTTTCTATAATGGACGTCAAAACCAGGTTTTGTTGAGGAAAGGGTTAAGACCAACATATAAGAGGGGACATTTTATTTCTTGTTTGTCAAACTTTATGTTGTGGGTACGCATCGAGACGTCGTATCATTTATTATTCAGCAATATTATTTTTATTCTATTAGAAATCTGGGCAAAAACCCTTCATTTAGACTTTGTGGTCGTTGTTTTCTCCTTGTTTTCAATTTCATTTTATTAACCACTACTTAGAAATTTTTAGGAAAAAGGAGAAGAAATGAGGATAATCAGAATTTTCTTCTCTTGCCCTAATGTTGTCCCAAGCCTATTTTCTGAGGGATGTCAGTTCTAACCAATTTTCGTTTTGGAAAGGGCTGATGTATTTGTACGTTATTTCATAATAAATATTATTGTATGAGGCACATAAAGAAGCCAACACATCTACGTACGTGTTTAGTTTTTTGCACAACAATGTCAAGCCGGAGAGCACGTGACTTCATTCGTGGCAACGGAAATTGACGAAGGATATCCAAAGTTGCACGAAGTTTTGGTATCTAATGATGGATGGAATAGCTAAATATGTTTTTGGCACAGAAGGAAATATAGTCAAAGTTACACAAATAAGAAAACAGATGTGAAATGCGTCGATACTGGTCAGTCAGCCAGCGTACAGCGTAGGCTGGCCTGGATCGAAATATTTCGCAAAAGCAGAAACATCCTTATACCCCATAACTGCTAGATTAGACCCGATTCGCTGGACACCTGTCAACATAGACTATTCAGTCTGGCCTTTACCGGAATATTCCGCAACATCAAACAACCAGAAAGTCCCTTTTTGCTTGACAAGCCCTGAATCGTTGGACGGCTGTCTTTGACAGATAACAAAAATCATGTCTATTTCCTCTTATAGAGAAACCCTAAAACGCCATCGATTTTTCCCGGTCGTCGCTTATTTTCCCCGTTTTTTCCAGAAGTCGGAAAAAAAGCGCTCTTTCAGACCGAGGGATTTGCACGCGATGCCATGCTGAGAAAACTATTGAACGAAATTGTTGAACACGTTCTTTCTTGATTTTTAGAGATTTCTTTTGATAAACGCGGTTGTTTTGAGACATAAATATTATTTGTGTTTAAGATTTTCTAGAATAAAAAATCTTCTATCCTAAACTGATCAACGTGTAACTTATCATTTCGGCGTTTCATAAATCCCATTGTTTCTATTACAATGACATGAAACTTATCATGTTGACGTTTCCTAAATTTCATTTTCAATTACAATTATACTCGGTATTTCCTTAAGCGGATGTAGGCCTACTACCTACACACAATTAGAAATTACACTATTACAGCAATAAAGATGTCTTTCTCATTTTTTTAATTTTTTAAATCTTTTCCTTAAAAGATATGGTTTGACGCCCCCCTAAAAAAAAACAAAAAAAAAAAAAAAAAAAAAAAAAAAAAAAAAAAAACAAACAAAGACGATTGAACCAAATGGATAAAGATCGGGCTCTTATGGGTTTTGCGCCAAATATTACATCGACTCAATATTTTCTTTGTCATGTTCAAATCCTGAACTTATCAAAATAAGGTCTCAAATTGGAACAGTCCATATTGTATTTGTTTCGGATTTTTTTTTAAAGTAAGAATCATTCGGTTAACCCCTAAAAAGACGACAAAATTATAGGGTGGATCAATTTGAAAGCTGCTGCAGACGACAAAATGGATGGCGTTAGTGAGTGAATGGAGTTTTACGTCCCACTCAACAGCTAAGGTCATATGGAGACGGGGCCTCGGTTTAAAGTGTCACCCAAAAGACTGGCAAAATGGATGGCACTTAAAGTAGAGTTTGTGAATGTTACAGAACAAGAAGCATTGGGACAAAAGGAGAAAATGTTGATCATCAGCATTTTCTTATTTTGTCTCTATATTTTTCCAAGACAATTCTATTTGGGACGTCAGTACCAGGTCTTGTTTGGGAAAGGAATAAGGGTCGTTCTGTACCTTATGTTTGCTTACACTTGTTTGTGATTAATTATTAAAGCGAATGGAGAGAAATGACTCACAAGGAAAAACAAATAAATGGACAGAAATATAATAGATTCACTATTAAACGAGAATAATTTCAGTTGTTTTGATAAAGCAATTCAACTGTAATTATTCTCGTTTAATAGTGAATCTATTATACCAATACTCACTACTTTTCAATAAAATCCTCGTATCTACAGCTTGTTTAAAGCTGTAGATACGAGGTTTTTGTTGAAAAGCGATGAACTGTTAAGAGAACAACATAATCGTAGAAAATAGTAAACAAGTTATAGTGCGGTCATGATATCATGGCTCATGTTTACAAAATTAACCTATAGGCCTATAAACAAAATAATATCGAACTCCAAACTAATGCAAATTTGCATGAGGTGGTTTTAATCTTGCAGGTGTCTCACACCTGCAAGATTCGAACTAACACATGCACAATTTGTATTATCCATTTTCCATTGTTTGCATCGGTAGAACTTGTAAACATGAGCCAAACTATCGTGATTGAACTATAGTCATGTGGCTAAGGTCAAAACAGTCCCATTTTATAATCCCTGGTAATGATATCCCTGGTACTAAAAGTGATTCTGAAACGTTGGAAAAACATTGGGGGGAAAAGAAGTACATTGTGAGCAAAAACAACATTTTCTTATTTTCCCCCATTTTTTCTATTTCATTCAATCCAAAGATCAAGCGCATGCTAAGTATTTTTTTCATGTTCAGGTCATTTGAAAGTGGACCAATGTTAAAGTAAATCATCTGGCAAAGAAAAAGAACAAGATAATCGCAGAAAATGGATACCAAGTTAGTCAGGCGCCCAAGGTCAAAACATACCCAAAGTTTAAATTTTAACAATAAGTGGTTCTGCAACGTCGTGGAAATGTTTATGGAAAAGAAGATAATACCTCAAAAACAGCAATACCGCATCGTTACACCGTAATATACGAACCATTTGAAAAGAAAAGAAATGTGCAGTGATTTCAGCAAGGGGACAAACGAGCAAATGGACTGAGAAAGAAAGTATAATTACACCAAATGCCAAGATCGTTGGATCCTGGTCATAAAAAGAGAGGTAAACACGTTTTCCGAAACGGCAAGAAATAGACGGTCCATGTTTGAAATGAGTACACACAGCATAGGGTTCCGATTTGAAATAACAAATTTAGAATGTCTTTACCCCTTATCTGTTCCTTTGACAGATAACAATCCTTGGTTTTTGGCGTTCCTTGTATGAATGGTTTTTGAATTCCAAAACCATTCATATAAGGGACGCCAACACCAAGGATTGGTTGGAAAAGGGTTGCATTTTGTAAAGAGACAAAAGGGTGTTATAGACAAACGAAGCACGATAACGTTTATGTCTAAATCGTTCAATGTTGGGTAATAACAAGAAATGTAAACACGTTTCCTAATTCCAACAAAAAACAGAGGTCAATAATACTTCAACACCAAGATCAGCGAAAATTTATGATCTTTCCAAGCTGGCTATATACCGAACCGAGAGAGATAGGGAGAAATAGCGAAAGCTTTTAAATGGACGCCGTATATCAAATAGTCAGTATTGATCTAACAAAACTACAGATAAAAGGTGGTAATGCCATTTCAAATGCAACATTTTGATTATTGTTCATAAAACCCTATGTTGTGGGTACTCGTTTGAATCGTCTCTTCGAGACGATTCAAATGAGTACCCATGACATAGGGTTTGAATTTGAAATAACAAATTTAGATTGCTTTTATCCCATGATATTTGTAGCTTCGATCAAAGGGGCTGTGGAGGCTTCAAAATTTTGGCAACTTTTCTTCTCAAGTAGACAAGCGAAATTACACGCTAGTGCGAGCCAATGTCTATAGTAGATGCGTAAATACAATTATAGACGCATGCAAAAGTTTGCATTAAAATGAGATTTTATATGGAAACTTTTCTTTGCAATTTTACACTAGAAAATTTTCAATGCAACTAATTGGATTGGATTGTATGGAGTTTTACGTCCCACTCAACAGCTAAGGTCATATTATGGAGACGGAACCTCGGTTTAAAGTCTCATCCGAAAGACTGGAGAAGCGGGGGATCGAACCAGCGACCCCTGTGTTACAAGTCCAGCGCGTTACCACTGCACCACCTCCGCCCCCAGTGCAACTAATACCCTTTCCGAAATAACACAGCATAAGGACAGGTCATATACGATTTCATGTCAATTTTCGCGTCCACATCACGTCCAAAATTATACTACAAATATTCAACGTCACTTCTAAAATTATACTACATCTATCCCTAGTTTTCGACATGCTTCGGCCGTGATGTGGACGCGAAACGGTGTATGTGACCAGGCCTTTACATTGGCCCGAATTAAAAAGCTACTGTAGACGTCAAAAGTGAAATAACTAGACATGGAATGATGTCATTGCATGAAATATATCGAGAAAAAGTGCAAAATGAACAAGGTGAGTTTGTGAAACACTAATATCCCCGAAAAGGCCTTTGTGAAGTTTTCGCGTTAAGTTTCGGACTGACAGACAGACGGATGGACAGATGGACAACGGTAAAACAATATACTGTATCTTTCGATACGGGGACGTAAAAATGAAATGGTATCAATTGAATACATTGAAGATAAATGTAAAGCTTACTCCCTACAAGGTCCTTTTTTCACGACAGAAAAAAATATCATAGGTTATATGCCCAAAGTTTTTTTTTTCAATCTCAGAAAAAGCTTCTTTGAGAATTAAAATAAGATTGACTTTCAAAATGTTACTTATTCATGGTACATTTCGTCGGTGTTGTTGCAAAACCTCGTAACTCCAGCTTGATTAAAGCTGGAGTTACGAGGTTTTTGCAATAACACCGACGATTTCTGAATCATTTCTGCTGCAAATCACAGACTGTAAAAAGAGAAAATACGTTTTATAAATTAATATTTCACGAGTTTTCTGGCACCAAGTTTTTAGAACAAAATGCTTCAAAATTCTTTCTTAATGGAATTACAGACGTGTAAAAAATATTTGTCCTGAAATTTGGCTATTTTTTGCATATTTCCTAAGAATATAAGTAGGTAATTAACAGCACTTTGTCTATCTAAACATATCTATAGGTGTACGTGAAAAGTTAATAAACAAAATTTGGAAATTTCAGTGTTGCACTCTTTGAACCGTGAATAAACAATATATCGCTGCTTTTCAACGAAAACCTCGTAACTGCAGATTAAAACAAACTGCAGTTATGAGTTTTTTGAAAAAATCCGACTTGTTTATGCTTTTGAGTTTTACAATAGAGAAAATTTTGAAAACATTTAGGGAAAACAACATGTGTTAATGAAACACAAATGCCCCCCCCCCCCCCCGAAATAGCCAAAGTAAAGTTTTTGGACTGACAGACAGACCGACACGAGTAAAACAATATATAGGCTAGTAAATATACACTTTGACCTGGACAAAATTAGAACAGAAATGAAACCTATGCTATTGTACTCGGGAAGTACCCACCTTTTCACAGAAAAAAATATACTTCGATCCCTCCGTTGCGATTTGAGTAATTTTGGGTCAAAAAATGGGTTTTTTGGCGAAAAATGTAAAAAATTGGAATTTTCAATTTTTTCAGGATTTGTTGATTCTTATGCAGTTTTAGGTGAGAAAATGGTAGGGAATGTGTATTAGATTAGTACAAAAGAAAGGTTCAGCGAAAAATCGTAAAAACTGATTTTTTATGATTTTTTAAGTCAAAAAAGATGGGGGGACTAATAGGCGGGGGGGGGGGGGGGTTATTGATATAACATAGCACTGAATTCTTTAAATGGATAATTTCTATTTTAGATTATTATAATGAAAGAACTGAATTAGAGGTAAGAAATAAAGTAAAAGAATCCCTCTGATGCGATTTCTGTATTTTTGTAGCAAAAAATTGGTATTTTTGTGAAAAATGGGGGAAAAATAGAATTTTCTATTTTTTCAGAAATCAGGAAATGTTAGCATATATGGATTAGATGGATACAGAAGTAAGATTCAGCAAAAAATCATAAAAAAACTATTTTTACGATTATTTTTAGTTGAGAGTTTATTGATGATTTGACACAAAAGTAGACGACTTGGGATAGTAGACGAATTGGGACTCAATGCAATTTAGAAACAGTAGACGAAATGGGAGTAGACCAATTGGGATGTTACCAAATCAAAAATCATGAAAACTAAATTTTCATGATTTGTTATTCCACAGCTGTGTGGGGAATGGGACAGATATGCTGGTAGGGGTATTGATATGAACATCCTACATGTTCTATAAGGGTTTCTACCCCTTTTATTGCCCCCTACACGAGATCAGTCTGCTGACAAAGTTAACGGACAATGTTTTCCTCCTAATATTAGGCGTTTTATAATGTACCAATACTGAATAGTGTAAGACAATGTTGTTAAATATACAAGTAAGAAGTTTGGAACAGAATCTTTTGTAGAATAGCTTTTCCTCTGGCATGTTATTAAAGGCATCTGGAATACGAAATCGTAAGTGATCAACCATTGCTTTTTTCGTAAATTTAGTTTTACACCAGACAACAGTAATTCTTGTAAAAATCTTGATTTGAATAAGCTATGGAATAGGATCTGCTTTGCTTGGTGAGATGTCCTCGGGTTCTAACAGGATGGGGATAAAGACGCGGTAAAGAAGATGCATCATGACTGATCTACATGTATTTTATCTTTTTCTACTTTAGGCCTATACATTTATTCTCATGGTTCTTTACTGCCACATAATCTCATTGTTTGTAGCACTATATTATCTACGTCCATTTGTAACAAGACTGTCTATATGCGGTAGTACAAAAGGTGTTGATTCTTTCAATCCCATTCAGTCTTTGAATTGTATGAGCATTACTCTCAGGTGCGTAGGAAGCAATTTCATATTGTGGAGTGGGAGCTGAAGCACCTATCCGGGCCAGTGTCTGAATATTGGAGGAGGGGCCTTAATTGAATTTTTTTCTAAATATTCAGTGTTAAATGGGAAAATCAGGCATTTTGGCCAACTTGTGCCTTATCCCCAACCTTATATAGCCCCCTGTTCCTACTGGCCTGAATATCTAAGCCATGTGCATTAAAATGGATGTTCCTTGATGATCTTTACATGACCAGGGTGGTATACATTCTACCTGATGATTACATGGCCCATAATGACAATGTCATGGACAACCAAACTTGACAGCATTTTGATATGGAGCTTCAGTGCATTAATTAACAACCCCAACCACCCCAAATAAACATTGTTAGTATCAATACGCCATATTTCACTCTAATGACCCATCCCAGTACAATATACTATGTACTTAATTCTTTAGCAAAAGATAGTTTTTGTTTAAGCATCATTCATGTTTGGTAACAATTCATATCATAGAAACTTCTTTTGACATTTTTCTATAAATGATATAGTAATGGACAATCTTCACATGATCAGGTGCAACTAATGTTACAAGATGACTGAGAATTTGCTGAACACAGCATTTAATCAATGAATGAATGTTACTTTTTAGACTTTTTAGCCAAATTTCGTTTTTTATATCATGTTGTTTAACACGTTTTCATAAAACATGCACTCATCTAAATACTTCATAAAAATTAAAACTTAAAAAAAAGAAACCCTTAAAACAGAAATCTGAAAAAAAAATCATCAAATTTCATTTTAATTTCCGCAAAATGGCAATGAATCTTGTGCGAAACATAAGCTGGATTTACCGTAAGCTTTGTATAAATTGTCGGTGTTGTTTTAAAATCTCGTAACTACAGCTACAATTAAACTGTAGTTGCGACATTTTAGATTTACACTGATAGAATACTATTGTTTGTCCGAAATTTCGTCAACGTTTACCGGATAAAATTGATCCCTATTACAGAAATCGCAGGAGGGATTCTTTTACTTGTTTAAAAAACTGTTTACTTTTTCTTTTTCCTTAATCCTATTCATTTGGTTAAAACAATTTAAAATAGGAAGTATCTCAATAAAGAATTCAGTGTTATGTTAATATCAATCCCCCACCCCCTATTTGATGCACCACCACCCCCTTTTCGACTAAAAAATCACTAAAATTTAGCTTTTTATGATCTTTTTTAATTACAAATATTTTTCCATCTGATTTACTCGTATATGCTTACATTGCCTCACCTAAAACATCATAAAAATCAACAAATACTGAATATATAGAAAATTCCAGTTTTTTTGCCATTTTTCACCAAAATACCAATTTTTTGCCTCAAAATAACAATGTAAATCGCAAAAGAAAGTTTATTTTACTTTTTTTTTGCCACTAATCAAGTCAATTTCATTATAATACATCTAAAATAGGAATCATTCCGTGAAGAATTTTGCATCAATATTCCACCACCCGCCCGCCTATTTGCCCCCCCCCCCCTTTTTGACTAAAAAATCATTAAACAATCAGTTTTTACGATTTTTCACTGAATCTTCCTTTTGTACCCATCTAATTTATATTTGCTACCATTTTCTCACCTATAAACTGCATGAAATTCAACAATTCGTGAAAAAATTGAAAATTCCAATTTTTCACATTTTTCGCCAAAAAACCCATTTTTTGACCCAAAATTACTCAAATCGCAACGGAGGGATCGAAGTATATTTTTTTCTGTGAAAAGGTGGGTACTTCCCGAGTACAATAGCATAGGTTTCATTTCTGTTCTAATTTTGTCCAGGTTACCCCTGTTTCGATTTTAGTTTGACCAGACTAATACACCGATCTTTCGATACGCGGGCATGAAAAGAATATTATCCTCTTTGACCACGTTATAGCAATAATAGTATTAAAGTTTCTTTTCCGCTGCACTTTCGTGCATCCTGATCTTAATCTACACTGCCTAGAGCATTTCTTTTTTCTTCTCTTTTTGGTATCCAGCGTGAAAAAGAATATAAATTAAGATAATATTTGCTTTAAAATATTTGCTTTATTTTAAATAGTCAATTTGAAACCTAAAAAGAATGTACAAGGCAGATTTTAGGATAAGCGTTCAAACGCAGTTTCAAACACACACGCTAATACTTCGATTCACCAATAATCAATAGTAAAGATATTTAATTTTTCTCTACTGTTAAATTTTCCCGGCACGATCAATTCTAGAGTTGTTTTTCAAGTGAAATTTTCAGACATTTTAAAAGTTCGTAACACACTTTTAGATTCACCTTTATTTTTTCACGTGGTTCTTTTTAACCAATTACCAGACGACAAAATTTTGGACTGTTCCAAATTCAAAGATGTTGCAGACGACAACTAAATATGAATGAAAAGTACATTTTTTATCATTTTGTATGGAAAATATTCTGGGAAATGAAGTACAAGCAATTTCTTCATTTTCCACAATGTTTTCTATAGTCAGTTTCTTGTGGGGAGCCAAAAAGAGTCACTGTGTGGTAATGGGTTAACCAATTACTAGTACCACACAATGACTCTTTTTGACTCCCTACAAGATAATGGCATTGGAAACCGTTGTGCAAAATAAAGACCACACAATGACTCTTTTTGACTCCTTTCAATACAATGGCATTGGAAACCGTTGTGCAAAATAAAGAAACGGCTGTGACAAGCAATTCCGTTATATACCACAATATTTTCTTCCCACAAAGACTAAAAAAAGAAAGAAAATTTTCAATCTCTTAAAACTGTCACCTGAAACATCTTTGAATTTGGAATAGCATAAAATCCATCTGGTAATGGGTTAACAGATACGGGCATGTAGATTTGCCCAAATTGAAAGTAATAACGTATGAATTCCAATGTCAATTCAATTTCATCATAGTCAATTCTCAATTGATTATACCATTTAATATTGAGAAGAATGGAGAAATTGGTATCTGTAAGAACTTCTTTGCCCTCGCTCTTGCTTTTGCCAGGTGTCAATATAACCCCTATATCGTCTATTTTCAACAAAATCCTCGTATTTGCAGCTTGTTTTAAGCTGCAGTTACATGGCTGATTGAAAAGCATCTATAGGCCTATTCGAGTTAATGTTTTTTCGGAAACGTTTTGCTGCGCTTTATTGAAGGATATTCCCAATCGTCGGTGTAAATGCAAAACCTCGTTTGTCGATTCTTGCGATTTCCAAAGTACAAACTTGTGTGCCCAGTTAAGACAATTCTCGCAGGTTTTGGAATATTTTTACTGGTCAGTATTAATAACACATTATTTGTGAACAATATGTCAAAATTTCAAGTAAAATATTTCAGTTTGGGGAAAGTTATTACACTTTTTCTCTCCCCTTTGAAATTTTCCAAAAAACGAGATACGGGGTTTTGCATTTACAACGATGCAATGCTATAAATGGAATTCAATATCGCCAATTTGCTACTTAAAAGGTCAATAGATCCTGGGGTGATTGTTTACTTACTTTTAAATTATTAGCAATTTTAAACAAATGTTAGTCGATAAGGAAGCAATGTAAATATTGATGGAAAATGCAACAAAAAGAACTTAAATTCTGAATCTCCTGGTACCTGATATCACCATGGCTCACTGGTGGTGAACTCGGCCAAAGCAAGGGACGTTTTTTCGCGATCAAGGTATTCCGTCGGTGTTGTTATAAAATATCGTAACTACGGCTTTATCGAAGCCGTAGTTACGAGATTTTACAACAACACCGACAGTTTGTCAATACAAAACGGTAAACCCGGTCTGTTTTTAGAACAAGTTCATTGTCATTAGAAAAAAATATCTATAAACTCACATTCAAACGCAAAATATCTATACCTTGTTGTAGCGAAAATTGTTTTAGTTCACCACCAGTATGGCTCAAATCAGCCCGACTCGATTGTATAAATTTTCGTTAACGTTTACCAAATAGTTACCGTAAGTTTTTTTTACCAAAACTTTGTCATAATTGTTTGAAACGTTAGGGAATAAATGATCTTTAGAGATGTTTTGTGGCATTGTCTGCAATTACGAACTTGGTGATTAAAACAAGTAATATTTGTTTTGATCGGTTTGGTTTATTGGGGGGTTTATGCCGTTTTCAACTGCCATGGTCATATCACGGCGAATGGAGCACCTAACCATGGATGCCTGTTGTTTCTCAAACCAGTATGCCTACTACCACAACATCCTAACCGAGCCTCCAGCTGCTCGCCCACATAGGTTAACAATACAAATTGTTTTGATCGAACAGTCAAATAAACAGACAGTGCGAACAAACGCATATGTAAGGCATTCTGCTCATAATAGTTCTAAGACATATGTGTATGGAATGTGATACAAAAAAAACACACACACCTAGACATAATCTAATTATCTTCAAAACGAATAAACAGAAAATTTGCTTTATCAACAAACGTAAAGACAGACGGACAAATATAGCCTACAAGAACATGTCCACAAACTTTGGGTATGAGTACAAAATTTTTGATCCCGTCATATTATAATAGAACATAAACTGACACGATTTAAAAACGCAAAACACGTTTTCATTAACCATTCCTTTCCTATTGCCTCGATTAGCACTATATTTGAGGACATGTATGAGACAATGTATACGCTTCACGCCCCAGCAATTTTGTCGTGTTTTTTGTAAATTATCCGGACATCTGAACCGGCCATCACTGAATGCTCGTGTTTCTCGTGCATTCAGACCACGTGTTAAATCACTAGGATTTTTTGTGTATAAATTGCCACTTTGATTTACTTATTGAAAACATACGAGAAAAACGAAAGAAAATTGTGTATTAAAAGCTGATGCTTACTTTTCGAAAAAGGAACCGAGTTTTTTTGGCTTTTGGTTTCCCGTGTTTCGCAAATGAAGGTAGCTAGACGTTTTAATGTAGCCGAATCGACGGTTCCAAGGTTTATGAGACGTGTAAACGACACAGAAAGATCTACAGACCACCCTCGTCCCGGTCAGCTGCGTGTAACAACTGTACGTCAACATAATTGTATACGTCAACGTCACTAACGCAACAGATTTGTGACGTCTCAGTCTACAGAAAATTCTATGGTTGGTAATCGCGGGCGGCCTATACATCGCGACATGGTGATAAATCGCCTGTGAAAACACTGGGTTCGCTGTCGTCGATGTTCAATGCCAGGGCTCTTGACTCAACGTGCATTTTGGCATAATCTGACGTCCATTCAGGCATTATTCATGGCTTTAAAGGTCATTTTCTGTCCTGTTATGTTAACAATTGTAACATTTACAATTTTACATGGCTATACATCGGTTTTGTAAGATGCAGGAGATACCATTTGTAAAAGTACTTTTTTGCGTTTTTAAATCGTGTCAGTTTAGAACATATTCTATGTTCTATGTTCTATTATCGCCAGGACAAAACAAGAAGTTATCCAATATTAATTTTGATGATTTAATCGATTATCGCCTTGCAGAATTATCTAAACAGAACTAGTATTGTTTGCAGGTAAACCCTTTCCAAAACAATGTCTGATTTTAGACCTTTAGATCCTTAATCGAATATAAGTGTGGGAAAACATCGCGACAAAAGAAGAAAATGCTGATAATTAGCATTTTCTCATTTTACCACAACGTTTTCTTTACTTAATTGAACAAAAACATAAAATATTTATATTCAATGCTGTCGCGTGCTGTTTACTAGGGGTTGTCTAAATATTTCACCGTTTTTGGAAAGGGTTAAAAGCTGGGTAAACAACTGTATGGGTTAATGTCCGATACTAATTGTCGGATAGTTATGACCGATTCTTTACAATATTGACCGATTTTCCATAACTAATAATCCCCCGAGGTCTTGGATGGTGAGCATTTATAGGGTGACCTTAGTTTTCACCAAAACGGCAAAAATTGGACTGTTCCATGTTGGAAACTGTTGCTAGTGACAAAAAGGAGGTTGATATAGCTCACGATAAATGACCTGGCAGACCATCTCTATCCGTCTGATAGGTAATTTATAACGAGTTACAAAAATATAAGTACACTAAATCAGATAAAAGATTGGAGCAAGAGAAGAAAGTGCTCATCATCAGCATTTTCTTCTTTTGTCTCATTTTCTTCCTACGTCATTCCCATTTGGGACGTCAAAACTAGGCATTGGTTGCAGAATGGTTAACTCTCCCCAAAAAGCCAACCTTATTATACTGGTCCAAACTGAAAACGAAAGACAATATACATTGTACATGTATATGTAAAAGAGAAGGTTCTTCTATCAGGTTTGTTATATACAATATTCTCTCTGAAAGTTTAGATTTGTCGTCAATAAAATTTTCTATCACCTGCTTTTGAATGATCTAACACATCTAGCTTATGTTAAAAATGGCTGTTATTTACATTTTCTGCTTCAAACCGAATAAAAATAAGTCAAATATTTACGAACATATTGTCTTTTGAAATTGTTGTGTCACGCGATTCCCCGCAATATGCTTGATAAGCGAATACAATGACACTTAGCATGTTCAGTGACACAATTATATCGTCGCTTTTCAGCGAAAACCTCGTAACTGCAGCTTGTTTTAAGCTGCAGTTACGAGGATTTGTTGAAAAGCAGCGATATACTGAACAGATATTAAAAGAAAACAATCCTTTTCCAAATGACACGGTATATATCTATCAGCTTTCCCCAAGGAGAAAACATCGCATAGAAAGTCAAAGTTGAATCCAACATCAAGATAAAGATTCCAGATAAAAATTCAACATCAGAAACCATCGTTATTTCGCTGCTTTTCGACAAAATCATCGCAGCTGCATCTTAAAACAAGCTGCAGTTACGAGGTTTTCGATGAAAATCAGCGATTTGTGATCTGTCTTCATTTTCGCCGAGACGGGATACCAATCGCATGCTGGGCCCATTTTTCTCTTAATTTTTGTTTAATATTTTTGCTGAGACGATCCGGGAACGTTTCAACGGTTATTTAGCCCGGGCCCTTCAAAACTGACAGGAAGTGGTGGCATTGGTTTCCGGTTTAATTTCAATAATTTCTCTGAAAATAAAATTGATATGTCATCCTATTTTGGATAACCCAATTACATTTCATTATTGTTATTTTTCTAGAACGTCGTCTACTTTTAAGCGGGGTTGCCTTTAATAGTGAGATGAAGTTGTTTAAAGTGACATTTCACAGATATTTTTTCATGAATTTTACTTTTATTTTTATCTCAAAGAGCATATAGATCTACTTTATTATGAAAATTCTGAACGTATTATTATATTTGTGTGTTCAAATTAAACAAATTGATGTAAACAACAGTACGGATGTATTTGGAATTTGTCATTTCTGCCTTAATTAAAGGTAACTGATAGCATTTATACAGATTAGAATATTCAATCTTGGCATCAAGACATACCTTTGTAAAATGAAATGGGAACGTTATGTCTCATTAAGACTGGTTTATTACATTATTTTGCTTCAATGTTGTTTTTACCAAAATTTCTTTATTAGAAACGTCAAATAAGAATTTCAGAGAGAGTAGGCGACTGGCTTTCATTCATATTCGATCAGTAGGGCCTACGCCACGATGTCCTAAAATAAACAGAGATGGCTCTGATATAAAATTATAACTGAAATTATCACTTGTACAAAAGAAGTTCATAACATGAACGTAAACAGACAAATTTCAAAGGAAAAGTTACAAGAAGGGCAAGTCAAGAACGAGAATTCTACCTCCGCGATGGAAGAGTTTCACGGTGGATTCGTTCCCAATAAATATCGATCCTTGAGTTTGCCTCCTAGACAGGCGTGTTAGAATTTCTTCACATGGTGTTTATAGGAAACTGACCCGGTGTTTACGAACCCTTTCATTTTCTCCCGAAATTTTCCTCCTAGAAATTGACCCATCTTTTTTCCGTGTTAAAATTGGACTTATTTTGTAGCGGACGTAACGTTGCTTCCACGCGTTACCTTTAAATCGTTTCTTTCACACAAAATTCTATTCGTATATTCTTTTGCGTCACAAGTATGAGCCTTTGTTATTGCAAATTAACACTCTATGTCGTGGGTACTCATAGGAATTGTCTCCTCATATAAATATATTCATTTTCGAATCAAATGGTTGAAGTCACGAAAATGCAAAGATATGTAATTATGACTCTATTCTATGCCATGGGACGTACCAATCATGATTGTAATTGCCAATACAATAGCTACTTGTTTAACCCTTTTCCAAGCAATTCCTTGATTTGACGTCCCTAAAATCCCGCTATCACACTGCCTAATCACGACTGGAGCACAAAAAGATCTCACGTGCAGTAGGCTATTATAGCGGACGAGAATTGAACTGGCAGAGCATTCCATTCGATTAGCATGGGCTGCTCTGCCAGGTCATTTATCGTGAGGTATAACGTTTTGGACGAAATACAGCTACGATGTGGATGTTTGGTTTGGTTTTGTGTGGCCAGGTTTTACAACCTGAACCAATTTGAACACCAGTTTTGACGTCCACACAAGCTTTAAAGTTGCACCGGTCTAAACATTTACTGTATAATTATGTTGTAAAAGAGCTATAACTTTTCCAAAACATGATGTTGTTTTGACGTCCCTAATTGAGAATGCTTGGGAAACGTTGGCATAAAAGAAGAAAATGCGGACAGTCAGTATTTTCTCCTCTTGTCTCAATATTTTATGTACCATATCGTTCACATATCATGTCTTTATCAGCATTCATTTTGTCCTCTGTCACAGCTTAAAAAAATCAACAACCCAAAAACGGGCACGTCGGAAGCAATTTCATATTGGGGTGGCTGAAGCCTCTGTGTCTGAAAATCGGAAAGGGGAGGGGGCTAAATTGGATTTTCCCTAAATTTTCAGTGTAAAACAAGGTAAAAGCGGCATTTTTGGCTAGCTGGGGGGGGGGGGGTTAGTCCCCCTAGCCCCCTTTGTTCCTATGGGCCTCTAGAATATTGCCGTTTGGGAGAGAACTAAAGAACGAAAGATGTAAGTACATAACTATGAAATGTGACCTCGGTCTATACTATGATTTGTTCCAATTACATGTATGATTGTTATTGCCGCCAGACTCGGGTCTTACCCTTTCCCGAACGACAAAATATTAAACGGTCCCAAACTGAAAGGTGTTGAACATGACAAATTTTAAAAATGCGTAAAAACGCATTTATGACTTTCTAAACAAACAAATGAGAAAATGTTGAGAGAAAAGAAGAAAATGCTGATGGCTATCAGCATTTTCTTCTTTTCTCTCAATTTTTCTAAACATGTCTCTGTTAGTTCCGTCAAATCGAAATTTCGTATGGGAAAGGGTTAAAATATTCATTGGAAACAATTGATTTCCTTGTCGGGCTAATATTTACCCATACTGATTGAAAATACGCCTCATTAGCCGGGCACCGCTATCAATTTCCGTGATGGGAACCAAACACCATGACTCGATTAGGGTACCTAGTCTACAAAAATTCGGCTTTTTTCGTGTAGTGTCGGTAAAATCCGTAAGGTAAATGTAAATGGGGAATTATTTTATGTAATCTTCAAAAACAAGAATGATTTCTTCAGCGAAAGAGACACATGTACATGTATAAGGATATAAGGATATGTGTAAGAACTTATTGCCTTTAAATGAGAATTACTTGATATTCGATGCTGTTAATGCACACCCTTGAGCATATTTTGCATAATAACCCATTACCAGGTGGCAAAATTTTGGACTGTTCCAATTTCAAAGGTATTGCAGACGAAAATTTCAAGTTATTGAAATGTAATTAAAATGTTTTCATTTTTGGTGAGAAAATTGTGTGGAAAATGAAGAAATTGCTTGTTACAACCAATTTCTTTTTAATTTTCGAAAATGTTTTCTCAAGATTTTTTGTTGAGTAGCATCAAAAAGTGTCACTGTGTGGGAATGGGATAAGGCAAAGACAGATAAACCTACATTTCGAGTTCAAATGACTTTGATTTTAATTTAAAAATAGCTATGCAACCGTTATACACGTTGCTTTTATAAAGTACATGTAGTAATGGATCAATCCGCTAATAATAATAAACCTCATAGACACATTAATTAATATTTTGATTATAAAAGCCCCATTTGGCTAGACATTCCTCACATTCGTAAGAAACTCTAGTTTACAGTCTCACCACCTGGCTAACTTTTATATGTCACAATGCGTAAACATAGAGACCGTTTAACCTTTAGCCAAACAACATAATTTTAGGATGACCTATTTTGGAAGCTGCTGCAGATGACAAAAGACATCCTCAAAAAAGCAGGCCACGGTTTCTCGAAAAAACTTAAATACATAATCATACATGCTCAACTTCAAAGGAATACTCTCCAACGTTGAAGGGTATTCGATGGAAGTTCACGTGTATTTTGTGCGATTTGAGCACGGTGCTCAGATTTGAGTCTGAGAACGTACTTAAGTTTTTTCGAGAAACCGGGGCTAGATGGTTTGTAATTGTATTTTTCTCTTTAGAAAATTGATTTAGAAATGTTGGGGGTTACGACCCTTGGTACAATTGTGTCTCACGCTATAACCAAGGAAATTCTTGAAGCGACCATGATCAGACCGCGCAGCTGAATGTTTACAATCCAACAAGTCCTCTTTTTGCATAACACACCAAATTTCGCGTGAAACTCCTGTTAATAGTTTGGCCATCTGCCCGCTATCATGTCTGGTACTATTTTTTCATCTGCTCCGTTGTTTATGAATCCCATTAAATTATTAATTTGATGAGATGCAAGCCTGTCTGTGTTAACTTGAATTACAGACCATATATCATGATTGACATTGGGGTTCAATGAATTAGATGAAAGACTAAAATCATTTGGTTCAGAGAACTGTCACTATCCAACAATATCCTCGTAAATGCAGCTTAAAATAATTTGCAGTTAATCCGAGAAGTTGAGAAGCGACGATATGTAAGTTGATATTGTACATGGTGCATAACAATTGATGAAAGAGAGCAAATAGAGTTGTTGTTTTCATGAATCCTATAAAGTTCTGTATGAATCCCATTAAATTATATCAGAATCACATTAAATTCTTCACGAAACCCATTACATTATTTATGAATCCCATTAAATTATTAATTTGATTAGATGCATACCTGTCTGTGTTAACTTGAATTACAGACCATATATCATGAATGACAATGGGGTTCAATGCATTAGAGTGCATATCGTCTGTTTTCAATAAAAACCTCGTAACTGCAGGTCAAAACAAGCTGCAGTTACGATGTTTTTGATGAAAAGCAGCGATATGTAAGTTGATATTGTGCATGGTGCATAACAATTGATGACAGAGAGCAAAAATAAAGTTGCTGTTTTCATGAATTCTATTAAAAAAATTAAGAATCCTATTAATTTAAGAATCTCATTAATTTATTTATGAATCCCATTCGATTCTTTATGAATCCCATTACAATTTCTATGAATTCCATTAAATAATTAATTCGACGAGATACATGCCTGTCTGCGTTCACTTGAATTTCAAACTTTATAATCATGATTGACATTGGGGTTCAATGAATTAGAGTGCATATCGTCGCTTTTCAACAAAAACCTCGTAACTGCAGCTTAATACAAGCTGCAGTTATTCTGCATGGTGCGCTTACCAATTGATGACAGGGAGCAAATAGAGTTGTTGTTTTCATGAATCCTATGAAATTCTTTATGAATCCCATTAATTTATTTATGAATCCCATTCAATTCTGTATGAATCCCATCAAAGTATTGTTGATTCTCATTGAATTATTAATTTGATGAGATGCAAACATGTCTGTGTTAACTTGAATTACAGACCATTTTCATGATTGACATTGGGATTCAATGAATTAGAGTGCATATGTAAGTTGATATTGAAGAGTGCATCTAGCCGTGGATGACACATGGCAGACAGAACTGTTGTTTTATGAATCCAATTAAATAATTATATTATTAATTTGACGAAATGCATGCATGTCTGTGCTAACATAAGGGTTCATTGAATTAAGAGTGCAAATGTAAAATGATACTGTCTATAGTCCATTTACGTGACACAGCAATTGCAAAAAATTATCAACAATTTTCTTATTATAAGACTGATTTAGAATAAATTTGAAGAGGCGATGGCGAAAGACGGGTAGGATCCAGAGGAGGTTCGGGTGGATGGGGGGTCAAACGAATCCCCTCTGTAGCCTGATTATTTCATTTTCGTGCAGAAATTTGCTCAACTTTGTGTAACACTATGAAAACTAACACCTCTATTTGTGTGTTCGAATCTCTTTCAAAGAAATTCTGGATCCGTCGCAAAGACGTCAGGAGTTAGATTGCTATAGTAGATCAATGATGTTTGCTTCTCCACTATTTCATGTTTGATTAAACATATATTTATATAACATAAATACTTTGTCTACTACACGAAGTCTGCAACCCATTAAATTGCTAATTCTAAGTCATAAAGATGGTGCAAAAAAATCAATCATGATCAGTCTGTGCATTCTGCACAGCCTGACCATGGTCGATGATATTTGCATTCTCCGTTTCGTGTTTATTAATATACAACATAAATAATTTGTCTACTACACGAAGTCTGCAACCCATTACCGCTAAATGAAACTACATTGTATAGATATTTCACTTTTCTAATTCGTTCTTATGATACTGAACTTCGAAAAGCATCTTTATGAACAGCATGTCCATTTGCACAGTCCGATCATGGTCGATGATATTTGCCTTCTCGGCTTCATATACAACATACATAATTTGTCTACTACACGAAGCCTGCAACCCATTACCGCTAAATGAAACTACAATGTATGACGTCATTGGAACAGGTAACCGCATTACACCCATTTAACCTTTACCCCCGCGTGTACTCTAGTCTAGATCTACCTGTTCGAGGATTTTTATTGCTCTACTTGAGGCAAAATTCGGGGGAGTATTCATTAAGTTCTCCGAAGGGAGACCTTATAGCTACCACTTCGTCTGTTTGTCCATCTCTTCAGAATCTTATGAAATGTTTTGATGGATAGCCTCAAAATAATCGCAATGGTTAACATTTCGTGTTACTTTATCTTGGGTGGCTTTTATTGCTCCTTAACGAAAGAAAAGACTTATTTTGTGTAACCTTAAGAAAAAGTGGTGGGTCTGTCGAATGCATTTAGTCTTTCTGAGGCTTGAAATTATAATTGTGACCCGTCACCCGTCGATGCTTAAAATGCTTTCCATATATAACTAGAGTCTACATATTCATTTTCTAAATACGGCATCCTGTGCACCTCTTCGGGTCTGGTCATTTTCTTAAAAAATGTTTTGTGACTTTCCACAAAGCCCCTTAAAGCGTAGAGGGTCACACATGATTCATTCTTTTGTTCAAAGACTATCATTTAAATTCTGATTTTTATCGTATCGAATTGAAAATAATTCGTTGGCAACGAAAATAGTTTGAATTAATTGTAGATACAGCATTTTCTCCTATTGTTTGAAAACCCTTTCCAAAGCTATTTCTAACAGGGACGTCAAAACCAGGTCTTGTTTGGGATAAGTTTAAGGGCGTCGCGATCGAGTTAGAAAGCCATTTTCTAATGCCGGGGAATTATCATGTTAGTCTGTATGTATATCTATTATGTATAGAATCTATAGACAATGCTACCAATGTAACGTATCATAAAATGTGGGTCGTTCAATTTGTAAGCGAAGCATCGCAGGGGCGTCCAAAATGAACCCGACATTATTTGTACCTTTAATCTACATAAAACTCAATTCCTGCATAGAAAAGATCAAAAGATGCCATTACCCAAGGTCCCTTCCCTTCGATGACAAAATGCGATTCATCATAGGAGAACCATTTGCCCAAATCCAGAAAATATGGATGCAAATAAAACAGACTTTTGGGCAGTCTGACCTTACTGTGCAAGTGCAATAGTTATGACAACGTCATGGTATTTTTAATGATTTTAAGAAAGCGTTCACCGTAATTTATGTAATCATATCACCCCTCAGATTCTTACAAGAGAGGAGCAATAGCTAATAGTACATTTGCATCTCACCCTTTGCGTCGAATTATAGATTCAATATCTATAAATTATGTATACAATTATATATGATTACACCATAAATATCTAGGTCTGCGTATATGTACTTTTAGTTACTGACTGTCCCTCGTCATTACATTAAACGGTATAGATCCCGATAACAGACCTCGGGTCGCATTCACCAACGCTTTTTAATCGATTGTCTGAATCAAAATAGCATAACAAGCCATCTGATTGGACGAGACGTATGTCTCGGTCAATCGGATTGTTTGTTTTGTAATTTTAAAGGTATTTTTTGGAATTAGAGTCTTTGGTGAATACAGCCCCTGGGAAGCGGGGTTGAGCTAACCGTTGAAAAACATTAAGGACCTTATTTCGTGTGGGTCCTTCAAAATGTATCGAGCGTATCATAGCAATTCTCGCAATGTATTAAAGTAGGCCTGCTAAAAACCAGAATAGAAATTTGAAGATAAATCAATCAAATGTCATAAATTAAAACAATTACCTACAGTCAATTATTTTCCCTGACAATGCAAGAGTCAGTGTAGATTGTTGAAATAGACCATGCAAATATCGACGATGTGAACATAATTTTGTTTATTGAATTTTCACTCTCGGAAACGTAAAATAATTTGGCGAAATTTTTTAGATATGTGTATTTGTGTGGGTAAAGATTGGGAAAGCCAAAAGTGACAATTAAACGTATATTAGAATCAACGTAGCTTATTCCCTGCATATAAAAATTATATTGTTTTGTATTTCATTTAATTCGGTGTAGAAAGTTAAAATAATTAAACGTATATTACAACAAGGGACCATGGTGGTCCTACATCGCTCACCTGAACCAAAATGATATGAGCAACACTTCAGTTCAATTCACTTAATATTCATGACTTTAAGACTGAAAACGAACTTATGGTCAATGACGTTGTGAAAATCGAACTCATCCGAGATCTTATGGTACCCAACATTGTGTCCAAGTTTTGTCTTGATTGATAAATAATTGAAGATTCTAGAGTATAAACAATGTCGAAAACAGCCGAAAACGGCAATTTTATCAAATTCAAGGGCACATTACTCTCGAATTTCTGATCAGATCAGACTGAAAATCAAATTCATCTTAGATCTTATGGTCCCCAACATTGTGTCTAAGTTTTGTCTTGACTGATTTATAATTGTAGATGCTAGAGTATAAACAAAGTCGAAAACAGCCAAAAAAGCAATTTTATCAAATTCAAGTGCACATAACTCTCGCCTTTCTAATAAGATCAGACTGAAAATCGAACTCATTCGAGATCCTATGGTCCCCAACATTGTGTCCAAGTTTTGTCTTGATTGGTCAATAAAATTGTAGATTCTAGAGTGTAGACCAGGTCGAAAACAGTCAAAAATCGCAATTTTGTCAAATTCAAGGGCACATACCTCTCGACTTTCTGATCAGATCAGACTGAAAATCGAACTGATTCGAGATCATATGGTCTCCAACATTATGTCTATGTTTTGTCTTGATTGATAAGTAATTGTAGATGCTAGAGTGTAAACAAAGTTAAAAACAACATTTTTTTGACATTCAATGGCAGATAACTCCGCACATTCTGGTCCGATCATAATCGAACTCGTCCGAGAACTTATGATCCTACTTGTTTTGGCCAAGTTTGATCAAGATTGCCTAACTTTTGTGGATGCTAGAGTGTAAACACCCCAATTGTGGACGGACGGACAGGCGGATGGACAGACGCACAGACAGACGACGGACAAAAAGTGAGCACAATAGCTCACCTTGAGCACTTCGTGCTCATGTGAGCTAATAAAAGCCCATGTATCATATTCCCTGAATATCAAAACATAATTATACTGTTTTGTATTATATTTCACCTATGCAGTGCATCATTAAGTTTGAGAGACATTCAATATGAGTCAAGGAATTGTACCATTAAATATGGTCGGTTACGTTCGAAAATGTCGTAACTACAGCTTATTAAAGCTGTAGTTACGATATGTTCGAAAGTAACCAACGAAAACACGAAATACACAAGTACGATTTATCATTCTATGACAATTACACCGTAATATTTTAAGTCAAGTCGGTGGATAAAACATATTGTGCAATGTTTTTTTATTTCCTTTTTCTCTGACATTGCAAGCAAATATAAAGTGCCATAATATGAATAGCATTCATAAAACACGTACATTGATGCACTTCAACCCTTTCCCAATTGACGAAATCATAGGGTGATCCAATTTTAAAGCTTTTGCAGATGATAAAGTGGGTGTTGATAAGGGTAAAATTTGTGAAAAACACAGAACTATACATTGAGACAAGACGACAAAATGATTATCACATCAGCACTTTTTGTGTGTTTTCCAAAGTCTTTCTAAAACAAGACCTTTTTTGAAGTCCGTAATAGTAAAGGCTCGGGAAAACATTACTAACATTTTCTCCTTTAGTCGCATTTTTTTCGTTGCTATCTTATACAAAAGTTGTATCTTTAAGAACATATTTTTTATACCTTTTTGCTAGAAGCAGTTTTTAAATTTGAACAAGTTTGTATACTTGTGTAGGAAATAGTTGATACACTCGAAATTCGTGTACTAAGTTAACCCTTTCCCAAACAAGTCCTGGTTTTGACGTCCCTAAAAGAAAAGGCTTTGGAAAACATTGAAACAAAAGAAAAAACTGCTGATAATCAGCAGTTTCTCCTTTTGTCTCAATATTTTCTGAGCTATATCATACACAAATCTCATCTCTAACAACATTCATTTTGTCGTCTGCAACAGCTTTCAAATAGGATCACCCTAAAATCTTGTCGTTTGGGAAAGGGTTAAGAAAGGGAATACAATAAAACATACAGACAGAACCTATTTATAAATTACTTAAATTGGTGTAATGTCCCACAAAATGGGTGGGAGGGGCTTCAATAATGCACCAACATACCGAAGAATTGTTTATATTACAGCAAAGCATTTCCCAAAGTGTAAGAACATCTAAATTACGAGCCCTTTTTGAGACAGAACACAACATACTATTAATATTTAATTCATGAAAATGTAAGTTATGTATGTGTCATAAAACGATGGGCACGTTAGAATGTACTCTTATACCATTGGGGCTTCCAAATGCACCGAACGACTTTGAAAAATATGGAAAAGAAAAACGCGTTTATTTTTAACAAAACATCGTAACTACAGCTTTGATAAAGCTGTAGTTACGAGGTTTTCGTTGAAAAGCTACGATAAGTGCATTAAGTTGAAACATAAACAACATGTTGCAAGACTTCACTTGGTACCAATAAAAAATATAGCCAGTAAAAATATTGTAACATTCGGAATTCATTGTAAACTTAGAAATAAAACCTCCCACAGATATCTTAACCCTTTTCCAAATGACACAACCTTGGACATGTCTAATATAAAGGCTGCTGGGGACGACAAAATGGAAATTGATTAAGGTATTCTACCCCTAATGAGATTCGCACGACGTCGGAATTATTCAGGCGAAGTCGAAAACATGCGGCGGTGGAATTTTCCACCGCCGAATGTTTACGACCGCGCCCGAATAGGTTCGGATACCTAACTAAAATAACCACGGGTATTCTACCTTAAGATGGGCTTTGTGGAGTTTTTTGTGTGGGAAGAGGGTACAACATTGAAATATTATTTTAAGCACAAGAAGAAAATGCTACAAGCCAATGTCCCTAACAATTTCATGTAGGTTATAGCTCATAATAAATGACCTGACAGGGCAGAAATAGAGATGCTCTGTCAGGTCATTTATCGTAAGCTGTACAAATTTTTGGGTTTGTTTACTTACATGTATTCATACTTGGGAACTTTGGTCTATGAACCAATGTGGCAAAATCCATTACTGATAGAAACCCCGGGCCACGCTTTAAGGCAGAACACCCGTAATGTGGCCATTTCTAGATTCACAAAACATCGGATTTTTTTTTTTCGAGAGTTCGTCGTTACGTATCCGAACCTAATCGGGCGCGGTCGTAAACAATCGGCGGTGGAAAGTTGCACCGCCGATTGTTTTCGACTGCGCCCGAATAATTCCGACGTCGCGTAAATCTTAGTGCGGGTAGACTACCGTAACGAACTTAGGACGGTTTTAGCCTGAACTTGAACGTAATGTCACAACAATCATTCGCATTGGCATGATGCACATTTCTCGTTCAATCAGATGTCTTGTTACAAATTTCCGCAAAAAAGCTCCCAAGATCGTAAGTAAAATGGGACATTGGTTCATAAGGGTACTGCTGTTTTGGCAAAGAAGAATATTTGCCTGGTCTTGGTAGCTAAATATAACGTCGATTTTCAGCAAAAAATCTCGTAACTGCAGCTTGTTTTAAGCTGCAGTCACGAGGTTTTTGTTGAAAGCAGCCATAATCTAATACAATACAGGTGACAGTGAAATTTTCTCTACAGAATGTGATTACATGTGTTGATCAATTCAAACAAAAAGCAGCTTTTAAGCTCCTCAAACAGTCAAAAATGTTGTTGTTTAGTATAGAACAAATTGATTTCATGTACTAATCTAATTCAAGACAGGTGACAAGCACAATTTCTCTATCCACAGCATTGATATTGATTAAATTCTACAAAAGGCTGCATATAAGCTAACAGAAGCCGATTGAACAATAGTTGACATGCTCTAAGAATAGAACTCTGCGACATTAATCTATAATTAGGCGGAAATACCGACGCTTTAACCTTTTTTTCAAAATGACAAGCGTAATCTAGAATGCTCAAATTTGAAAGCTGCAGTAGTCGGCAAAATTGATGATGACAAATATGGGATATTTTGTAAAATAAGCGCAATATATAATTATAAAATCAAAAGACGAAAATGCTTCGTCTCAATTATTTCCGTAAAATTGTCCAATATGGACGTAAAAAATTAGTTCCCGTTCGGGAAAGGGTTAAATCGGATGCGGAATAATACATGTCGAGGTATTTTCGTCACAACGAGCTAGTTATGAGAAAATAATTCCGATAATAATGGAAAATACGTAGTAGTGAAAAGTTGCTCCATCGATTTTTTGTTATAATAAACTTAAGGCATGTTTCCGTTAAATACGAAGATTAGCTCCTTTTTTAACCTTTTTGCAAACGATATACTCGTATTTTTGTTAAGGCGAAATTCGAAGGTGTCGCTGTCGCAGAAATCAACCAGTCTGTCTGAATAAAAATTATGTTTGATAGGATGGAAAATATTGAGAGAAAAGCGGAGAAATGATTTATCCACCAGCATTTTTCTCGTCTCCTTCAATATTTGCAACACTTTAAAACTTAGGAGCGCAAAAAGGTGTCATTGTTTTGGGTCAGGGTTAAATACGAATTGGCTCATTTTTAATTACCTAGTTGTATGTTTTATACTTGTACATAATTAAAGCTTTTTATAGCTAGGATAAACGGGAAAGAAATTAAATCGTTTTTTCTTTTCTTCGAAACACTCGTAAAGTTCTGCAGCTTGTTTTAAGTTAATTTCCGGGCGTCATCCTTGGCAAAGAAAATTGACGAGGGATATCCCCGTCGATTCCTTTTGCCCAAGATGACGACCGAAGTTTCACGAAGTGTTTGGTAGAAAGTGATAGGTGGAATAGGCCTACCTTAATCCAACATTATTCTAGGTTTTGCAGGAACGATTGACAAAGATCAGCGTGCACACCCGTGTTTGCAGATCTATCTGCACTTTCCGTTGATCATCAAACGGTTTGGGACATGTGCATTTTAGTGTGAATAAAATGTTTAATAAACATCAACATCTTTTCTTTCAGTTTTTTCCCTTTCTCCGTCAGAGACGTCACAACGAGGTCTTGCATACGTACACCTCCCAAAATCTATAGTTACGTTTTACATAATAATACAACATAATCTAAACCAATTATCTATTACTACAAGCATATTTCATTCTGTATTTCATTCAAACAAGCGTTTCATTTAACTTAATATTAGTACAAAACTTCTTCATCGTTTTGATTAACGAACACAGAAAAAAAATCAAGATAAAAAACTACCGAATTCCATCGCAATTCAACTGTCAATGATATGCATAATTTTTTCGGCATTCCGAATCTCACGGAATTAAATGACGCGTTATATCCTTAAACAATCCGGGTCATTCGCGCATTATACGGGACTCGAAATTAGGAAATGCCGCGACATTAAAGAAATAACCTTTTGAAGTGTACTTACTACAATACGTCGCTTTACTTCAAAAAACCTTGTAACTGCAGATTGTTTCAAGCTGCATTTACGAGATTTTTGAAGAAAAACAATACGTTGCTTGTCTTCGAAAACAATTTTGAGACAAATACTAGTCTTTCTAGATGTAAATTTAGTCCTCTTATATGAACTTGTAATTAGTTGGCGAGTATTGTCTATGACAATTATTATCATAACGATATCGACATTCGGAAACGTCGTAACTACAGCTTGAATGACATGCAGTTACAGCATTTTTGAACAAATCCGACGATAAGTATCCTAAATTACAGCTTAGCGGTCTGGAATTCCCAATTAATCCTTTCCTAAACAGCAAACAATTAAAGATTCTTATTTAAAAGCTGCTGAAAACGCCCAATGGAATGTTGATAAAGATAAACTTTGTGTACAATATAGCAGGACAAATATGAAATTGAGACCAAATTAATGAGAAAAACGCTGGTCACCAAAAAACTGGTCACCAACATTTCCTTTTGTCTCAATGTTTTTCCAAGCCTTTTCGGTTGGAGTTTCAAAACCAGGGGCCCGTTTTACTAACGAACTTACGAACATTTTTAAAACAACAACAAAGCTGATTGGCCGAATAATTATTGTTATTATTTCTCGTTCAATCAGATGTGTTGTTACAAGGTTTTTGCAAAAATCTATGTTAGTAAAACGCGGCCCTGGTCCCTGTTTCTCGAAAACACTTTAAAAGTACATACTCATGAGTTCATGCTAAACTGCAATGGAATACTCTCCAACGTTGAAGGGTATTCGATTGAAGTTCACGTGGATTTCGTGCGATTTGAGCACGGTGCTCAGATTTGAGTCTGAGAACGTACTTAGGTTTTTTCGAGAACCCGGGCCAGGTCTTGTTTGGGAAAGGGTTACTAGTAAATCCTTCAAAAACGAGACTAATTGTAGATCAGTAAAACACCAAAGAAGTTTCAGGTGACAAAAATAAAGGTTAAATTTCAGAATACTGTACGTTATAGCATAAAAATAGTTCTGAGAATTTTAGAAATATTAATATTAGTTATCAACATTTTCTCGCTTTCTGTTATCGTTTTATAATGCTTTTTAAACCAATACTTATTTGGGAAAACGTAGCATCCAAAGAGTTCCAGCTAAGAGTGGTACCAATTTTAAACTATCATTTCTAATCCAATCCTATATTGTTGGTACTCATTTCAATTCAAATGAGTAACAATGATATAGGGTATGATTAAAAGTAGCTTTTATTTTTTTCTATTTTGAAATATTGGTACCATTACCACTGCGTAGTTTTAAGTCGGCTAATCACTCTGTAGTAATGACAACAATTTTCGTTTGTACCAATTTGCAATCAAACACATGTCATCTCGTTTGATAAAATTGCATGTGTTTTCTTAACTTAATGCAATTTAATCCCTTTCCAACACGACAAACATGTAGCTGCTATTAGTTCAGAACAGTTAGATTCGAAAAACTGACGAAACAAAATGCACTCAAATATAGTGAGCTATGGTAGTACATGGTATAGAAATAGGTACATGTAAATGGGGATATCATAATGATGACAATAAACATTTTATCTGAATTTCAATTATAAAAGTCAAAATAAGGTTTGAATTGAGCAAAGGTTGAATTATACGAACCAAAAAAATACGCACTCAACGGGTAAAAAAGAAAGTTGAAAATAAAGACCAGTGCCAAATTTCAAACCCTGTAGTGAAGTACGCTATTTGCAAGTTGTGTGGCATGTTATCATATATATTTCATAGCTCAAGGGCAAGAAATGTGGATAAGCTGGTCGTTTATTGCTTTGTTAAATACTCGTGTTTGATGGTATACCATCGTCCATTACTGGGCGTCTTCCGTGGTAACGGAAATTTACGAAGGTATTCCTCGCCAATTCCCGCCGCCGCGGATCTTGCCCGAAGTGTCACGAAGTGTTTTTTTTAAGGTAAGCTAGTTGGAACCTGGTACATAGGGGCAACCTTGAGTCATATTGGTCTAAAATGCTTAAGATATGCAACCCGTCATTAGCACCATAGAGCCAGAGGGCAAATTTGCCAGTGCCAGTAATACCTAAACTGTGATACATGTCCATTCAAAATACAAACGTAAGCATTTTGAACGGTTTAGAATTTTGAATTATCCCATACTTTTGGAAATATTTGACAAAAATGTTCAAAATTACCTCCCTTGCATATGCATGCAGAGTAAAGTAATATTTGTGAATTATTTCCTTCTTGAAGCATAATCTTGAAATCCGGTATGGTGAATCGACTTATGTGAAGTGTATTTACAAGTGTGTGTAATTTGATGCATTTCGTATTGCTGGAAAGTGGTGTTTCTAATGATGGGCTGTATACCTTAAAAGTCATTTTTCCAGATCCGGGCTAAAACTATTTTGTTTGTCTCTCAGAAGCGAGGAAAAGGTCAGGCTAAAGCATGCTATTTAGTATTTCCCTGGAAAGATAAGAGTCCGTCCCAGATCAATAGTCCGCCAATTACAATAGAGGGATTCCTGCTGATTTTTACGGATAAGGTATTTTTCACGGTGATCGCCGATTCACACGAACACCGATAATAGCCTCCATTTTAATTGTTGATTCCAATTTACTTTTCCATCCGCACGTTTCATTGTATCCCAGATTTTCTTCTAAAAACTCGTAACTGCAGCCTCAAAAAAGCTGCAGTTACGAGGTTTTTGAAGAAAAGCGTGATATTGGTATTGTTTATTTTGTTAGATGAACGTTTTATGCTTTGTTTCTGCTGCTGAAAATGCTTTATCTTTATTGCACGTATTCCGTATTCCATTTTAAAACAAGAATTGAATTTCGACACATTATAGAGCTACGGGTAACAGTATTGTCTTTTCAAAATGCATTGTACCCTTCAATCTCCAAACACTATGTTGTGGGTACTCATTTGAATTTTTTCACCAAGACGAGTAACATAGGGTTTGGGAGCTTCATATTAGGAGAAAAGAAGAAAAACGCTTTTAGCAGCATATTTCGACATTTTTTTATAAAAACTTCCTCATGAAAACATGCTAAAAGGAGCAGGGGGTGGGGGGGGGGTCAGGTCCCCTCCCCGCCTCAAGTAAAATCAACAGCGATGCAAAACTTTATGTAGTAGGCCCTATTCATGCTTTTTGTTAACAACGGAATATTCCGAGGTCGCATGAATCTCAGTATGGATGAACTACCTTAAATGTTTGATAAGTTGTGCCAGTATGAGATGCTATTGCAAATATTTTACCGCCAGCAAAGTAAACAATGTAAATTTTCCAGAATTAACAGGGAAATGAGCAATTAAAACACTTTATGATCAACATCTGGATAGGTCTTAAATCCAGAACCGATCAAATACAAATAAACATCTTTTTCTGTTCGTGAAATTTAAAGAACTTTCCCAAGACAAAGATTTACAGATTTTTTTACCGGTAGTTAGAAAATCAGTTTGTTTCAAGCTACAGGAACGAGGTTTTAGTTGAATAGCGACGATTTATCGCTACGAGTATGTGCTAAGTTCTCAACCGCACGGTGGGGATTGTGCCTGATGGGATGGATAACGAATACGGACAAAATAATCTCGATTCTGGTAAGATTTTTTGCAATAACTTCATTATTTGTGCGTCAATTTTCAAAAGGTTTGTTGCATGTACCCCGCCTTACCGAGCTCTTTCATCGGATGTATGACATATAAGATAACTCGTAGAACTTTTTCCAAAATATTGTCCCAACCGACCAGAAAGCGAAATGGTAACGACTACGGCCAAATTATTCACGCTTCAGGTAAGCATTTGTGCAATAACTTTCTTATTTTAGCGTCAATTTTCATGCAGTTTGTTGCATGTACCCCGTCTTACTGAGCCCTTTTCTCAGATGTATTACTTATCGGGAAACTACTTGTACTTTTCTCAAAAATCGATCCTAACCGACTAGAAAATTGACCTGGATTTTTTGTCGTTTTTCTGATCGGTTGGAATCAATTTTTGGACAAAGTACAAAGATTCTACAAACAAGTCATATATCTGAGGAAAGAGCTCAGTAATGCGGGGTACATGCAACAAACCGCTTGAAAATTGACACAGAAACAAGAAGATTATTGAAAATTTCTTACCTGAAGCGAGACAAATTTGTCCGTATTCGTTATCCATCCCATCATGCACAATCCCCACCGTGAACTGTTTGAATAAGAAGACTTTTCTTCAAATTCATGGAATATCTATACAAACGGATCGATTAAGTCGAGATAAAATCTACAAGATGAGAAAAATATCTGAAAATAAGTGACTCGAAGCCAGACATATTCAGACGATCCAACCGGAAATGGTGGTCGATGACATAAACATGCTTCCGGTCATGTGATAAAAGTCACGTGATAAAAGTCACGTGATATCCGTAGACAGGACTCGCGGACAAATCCATTAACATCCTTAACCCTGGACAAAATAGTTCCGGGTTTGGACACGAACTCATGCACATTTTAATGCATTCAACTAATTTTTCTCGCTGGATTAAGTTCAAAACTCGATTAAATCCGCCAGTAATTGTGTTGGACTCACTTTGATTAATCGTCCGTTTCTGTCAAATTTTGCAATAACAGGACGTAAATTAAGCATTTAGAAGTACACCGAATAGACGGAAGAGGCAAGTATTCAGTATTATATAGTGCGAAAGGGATATCTTTATTTCGTCAACAAAGTCCAACTTGAGCGTCTTAAAATAATGATTGATTGAATGGAGTTAAACGACTCTTTAAACTTCTATGGTCAAATCGCGGCGGCCGGAGAACCTAACCATGACTTCCTGTCGATTCTCTCACAAGTACTACCATAGCAGTCTCGTAGAGCCTCCAGAAAACGTTGCCGAAGTGGGGTCATTACATAGTCATAGTCTAGGCTGATGTTGGTGTACTATACTCAAATTATTTTGTGATTTAATGTACATACTTTCAGAATCAAGCTAAACAACAAATTTACATGTATTTATTAAATATGTCAGTGTCACATAAATTTTAATTTGCAAGTCTTTGTGTATTCAAACGAAAACAGAAGCTCTTTTACGAAACTAGAAACGCAAGAAAACGCTGTAAATATGTGAAAAATGTTTGATCGAAACATGTAATTCACTGGTTGATTTCGAACAAGTCGTATCTACAAGTTATATAAGCTGTAATTAGGAAGTTTTTGAAAATAACAGTGTGCTATGGTAAGGGTCAAAAACCTTAACAACGTCGCATCTTGCATAAAAATGTGTTAGCTTAGCACTTGAAATGACGATTTCCATTAGTAAATTGAGAGGTATTAACCGCTAATTCCTCGTTTTCAACAAAACCCTCACAACTGCAGCTTGTTTTAAGTTGCAGTTGCGAGGTTTTTGTTGAAAAACATCGATATATAGTTAGCGCGACACTAACATATTTGAGCCAGATTCTGGAAAAGGATCTTTACGGTTGGCATTTTACGACTGAATGATTCGTAAATTCGTAAATAAGCGTTTATTTCAATTGATATGGTAATATTTTTGGGCTTGAGCACCTAATCATGGATGCCTGTTGAAACCCATACCAGCACCACCACAACATCCATACCGAGGCCCAACTGCTCGCCCACATAGGAGTATGATTATCCGATTAGTTGGATACAGATGTCAGAAAGGATATTAACTACGACCGGTATGGAAGCCGGAACCGCATGATAAGAGTCCTATGTACTTGCAACTATGCTATAGCTGCAGATCGTTTTAGAAAGGGTAAAATATACCTTCTTTAATACGATGTACCCCATATGACCAAAATCTTGAGGTTCATTTGCGTGCAAGATTCGTCAACACTTTCACAAGCAGTTTCTTCTATTGACGCCCATTATTAAAATGACTTTTCTACAAGATTCAAAAGGACAACTGTATAGTTAACCCGATGATTTGCTCAGCCATGAAATAGTATTAAACGTGAAATTCTTGCTTTTAAGTATAGTTTTGAAGACTTCTGCTTTTTTCAAAAGTCTGAAATTTTATCGTAGGCGAAAGCGTTTAGATCTCGTGAAACCTAGAATTAACTCTGTTGTCCTATTTTAAAAGTTCAAGATAAATATTGATTTGCAGTAATTCTAATTCCTAAACCTTGTACCCATAAATGGCAAATCATGGAGATTTGTAAATCTTGTGACAAAAAAAAGGAAAATGCGAATTACCTTCTACATCATCCATAACGTATAAACAAAATTTCAGTCTGCGACTCTTTTGAATATATCGCTGCTTTTCAACAAAAATCTCGTAACTGTGGCTTGTTTTAAGCTGCAGTTACGAGGTATTTGTTGAACAGCAGCGCTATGTCGTTTGGGAAAGGGCTAAGTAGACACACTTTCTTGAAAGAAGAACAACGCATTTAACCTCGGTCTGTCAAATTCATTTGCATGCAAACTCCATTTTAAAACAAAAGACAACATGGAATTAAGTTAACCTTATCGAACAAAATACTGTTCAACCCTTTTCCAAATGACACAGTCTTAACCCTTTCCCAAACGTCAAAATTCTAGGGTGATCCACTTCAAAAAACTGCCAGAAATGACAAAATGGATACTGATAAAGATGTAATTTGTGCAAAATATGGCACAGAAAATATTTAGAAAAAAGGAGAAACTTCTGGTTATCAGCAGTTTCTTCTTTTGTCTCAATGTTTTCCCAGGCCAACTCTGTAAGGGACGTCAAAATCAGATCTTGTTTGGGAAAGGGTTAAGCTGCTACGACTTCAGCTTGAAAGCTGACGCAGTCCAAAAATGGACGCTGATAAAGATACGATTTGCAGAAAAATGTAGCATTGAAAATATCGAAGCAAAGGAGAAAATTATGTCAATCAGCATACTCTTTTGCTAATATTGTTTTCCAAGGAATTTCCTACTAGGTAAAGCAATAACATAGGTTGTTTGGCAAAGGTTAATCTCGTAGGATAATGATTACTATTTCAGAATCAAAATCGAAGAGTCAACTCAAAACTAGTGGAAATGCATACAATGCAATGTTCATGTACGATAGTTCTGCGTTAATTCCTCGTTATATTAATAGCGTTGAATTTTGTGCTAAATATAGACTTGGTTTATTGTTCTGTTTTGATAAACCGTCAGTGTTGTTATAAAATCTCGTAACTACGGCTTTATTCAAGCCGTAGTTACGAGATTTTATAATAACACCAACGAAAGTACTATTGTTTGTCCGAAATTGCGCCACGTTTAACTGGATAAAATCGTTCCATATTGAGTGCACCATCAAATTTTTAACCATTCTCAAATAAAATCCGCTTTTGACAATCAAAAGAACTTTGAAAATACAAAACATACCAAAAACCAGTTATCTACTCTTTCCTCTAAATAATGTCCATTCTATGAATAACGAATTCGAATTATTTTAGGCTACAAAAGTGTCGGTAATTTGTTTTCAATTTGGACCAATAGAACATTTTGTCGTTTGGAAAAGAGTTAAGAGGGATAAGCTCTATGTTGAAAATCGAACAGTTGCAATTGATCACAGATAATGCAACATAACCCTTTTCCAAACAAACACAAGTTTTGGCTCTCCAAATAGGGAAAACACGAAAATATTTGTGCCAAAGGAAGAAAAGGCTAATAATGATGTTCGTCTTTTGCCTCGATATTTTCTATGTCATGATCTTTATACACGAATCTTGTCTTTATCAACACCAATAATTTTTTTTGTCGTCTGCAGTATTTTTCAAATTGGAACAGTGCAAAACTTTTGTCGTTTGGGAAAGGCGCAATTGTCGTGTGCTACAATTGCATTGCTATGCATTTAAGATCGATCGAACTACTTTACTAACCCACACGCAATCCAGATAAGTTTCAAATCGTCGATTATATTACAAAACCTCGTAACTCCAGCTTGGTTAAAGCTGGAGTTACGAGGTTTTGCAATAACACCGACGAAATGTGAGTTTTATGTTACTTTGACAATAGTATCCTAAACGACAGACTTTTGAAATACATGTGTTGGTCGGAATTGGTTACTGCTGCATTCAATATTTATTCATCGCTCGCAAAGAACTCTCACAGCCAGTGAATCTCACCATGTTTTCTCGTTATTTCATACATCTATTGAGTACAAGAGAGATTTGAGGACAACACCTGCTGGGTATATATCCAAAATAAATAAAATCACATGTCAGGCCCCTATTTCAAGGAAAATCAAGGAAGTTGAAGAAATATTGGTATTCAGAAGTCTCGTTTTTTCCTCTTTAAACAACGTATTCTAATACTATTCTCTGAAAAGGATGCCAAAGCGGTAACATGGGTTGCAAATGGTTGTGAAACTTTTCCAAAGGGGCAAAACTTTGGACCCCAATTCAAAAGCTGCTGCAGACAATAATGGGTGTTTAAAAAGAAGGTATTTGTGTATAAAATAGCACACAAAATTTTGAGGCAAAGGAAGAAAATGCTGGTGTCCCATGGTTACCAGCATTTTCTTCTTTGCCCAATGTTTTCCCAAGCCTTTTCTATAGAGGGACGTTAAAACTCAGCCTTGTTTGGGAACGGGTTATCAACTTTAAATAGCAGTATGGCATTGACATTTTCCAGATACCGTCAATATTCAAACATGAAAATTTGTCACAATTATAATCGATTCTTCGATCACATGCAACAATTGAAATGTCAATTTGGTGTGTACATATTAATGATTCGCCATGTTTTAGACGCTTGATTTTGCTACGAAATTACAATTAATACCAGCAAGGCTATGATTTAAATTATTATACGTTCTATTACCTTAAACATTTATCGAGCAACCAAAATTAGAAAGGTCTAAATTGATAATTATTCTTGCTAATGACAAAGCTAATTCCATTGAATTTGCAAATTTTTGTACAATACTACATGGAAATCATTGAGATATAAGGTGGAATTGCTGATTTTCACCGTTTCCCTCTGTTCTCTCGGATGTTTTCAAAACATTTTGAATGAGGGTTCTCAAAACCAGGAATAAAGGATTGAAATAATAATTATTGCATATTTCATAGACTAAATGTAACATGCAAATTTGTCAATATTGGTTTACCCTTTCCCAAACAAGACTTTGTTTCTAAGTTTTTATAAGAAATGATTTTGGAAACATTGAGACAAAAGAAGAAAATAGCAATGAACAACATTTTCTCCTCTTGTCCCAATATTTTCTCAGCTATAATACACATAAATCCATTCTTAACTCATTACCACTCAGTAACTCTTTTTGACTCCCCACATGATAATGGCTTTGGAAAGCATTGTGGAAAATAAAGAAATTGCTTGTGACAAGCAATTTCTTTATTTCCCACAATGTTTTCTATCCCAAAATACTAAATAATTTTAAATTTAATTAATATAAGATTGTCGTCTGAAACATCTTTGAATATGGACCAGTCTAAAATTTTGCTGTGTGGTAATGGGTTAAGTGATACACCGCTTGTCGTCTGCATCTTCTTTGAACTTGCAGCACCCTAACATTTGCCGTTTAGGTAGGGATTTAGTGCAGTTGAGTTGTAACAATGTACGTTGTGGTGTTTCATGGTTAAATTATGTATACCCGGTCGATTTCGACCCATGAATACGCACAAAACGTTACAAATCTGTAAAAGTACAACCAACCATGGTTGTTGAAAATACGTGATGAGAATTATGACGGAATTTAACATCATTTTAACCGATGTCACAAGGAAGATTGATTGATCGATGTCGGGGATCGACTCTTTCAACTGATATGGTCATATCGTGGCGGCTGAAGCACCTAATCATGGATTCCTGTCAATTCTCATACCAGTACTACCACAACACCCTTAACGAGCCTCCAGCTGCTCGCCCACATAGATTAACGATTACGTTAAGTTAGTCGGATAAATCAAGACATTCTTAAAGGGGGGGGGGGGGGGGCACAGTATAAACATTTACTAGAGCTGATTTGATTTGCCACAGCATTGCTTTTTAAATAAATAATGTTCATATTTTGAAAATGACGAAAAGGCCAGGTCGCATACAATGCCTCGTCAAAATCCCGTTCATAACGTGTCAAAAATGCTCTATGGCTGACCACTTTTGGATGTGCTCTGGTCGTGACGAGTAAGCGAAATGGTGTATGTGGCCAGGCCTCAACATACATCAAAAAGACTTGTATCATAGTACACATAAATAAAATAGGTACAAGAAGGCATTACTGACTTATTTTCAGAAAAAAGGCTCGGGTGGGTAATTTATGATAATATAATCTAAAGCTGTGCTTTGTCAAATGACATCAGTAATACAAATTCAAAGACTACGAGCTAGATTCTAACTATAGTAACTCTGTATTATTGATTTAGTGCACTTGTTACTTTGTTGTTTCACGGTTAAATTATGCATATAATCCGGTCGATTTCTACCCTTACAAGGCTTACAATAGGGACAATTCGATACTCGGAATAATATGGTTAGTTGTAATTATCCGATGGGAGTTTTAACCCTTTGCCAAAAGTAGGCCTACAACAGAAGTTAATGTTTACGACATCATCCGAATAATGCCGTCGTCGAGTAAATCTCATGAGGGGGTGGGCTGCCTTGACATAAAACACACGGGCCCCATTTTATAGACGCACTTGCCAACATTCTGTGCTTAAAGCTTGTTAACCCACGTCCATATCGCGTCCAAAAAATATGCTGTAGGACACACCACTTCTGTACGTGCTCTGGCCGTGATGTGGATGCGCAATTTGTGTTTGTGACCAGGCCTTGAAGTTGTGTAACAAGACATGTGATTGAACCAAAAATACACACTGGATCATTCAGGGTCAATCAGGACCAATCAAATTTGTTGTTGTGTAATATCGTTCAAATTTACGAAAGACATTTTCGTAAGTTCGCTGGTAAAGCGGTACCCTTAACAGTAGGTTTTCCACCCAAAATGAATTTGAATTATAATTTCGTTGCCAAGGATAACACCCGAAGAAGCACGAAATGTTTGGTAGATAATGACGGGATGAAATCCTGAAGTCATAAGTCCAAAATTCTAAATAATCCATGTATGATTTTTTTTTTGATGATGTGCATCATGGGCCGATCTAGAGGCGGGACGGGGGTCCAGACCCCCCTGACATTGGCCGAACATTAAAATTTGACTATATAGTTTAGTGTAACTTTACATATTTACAACATTTTAAGCCGCGATTTGGGCTTGGACTCGCCCTGGAAACAAATCTTTGGCTCGGACCCCCCCCCCCCCCCGAAAAAAATCCTGGATCCGCCCTTTTGCATTTTTTTCAATATTGCGCCTGCTTGTGCACATTACAAGATAATTATTTCATTTGATTTGTCAAGTGATACATACACAACATCTGCTTTGAACCAACAGCTGCTCATCCCACGCAAATGTGCTTTTATTTCACAGCTTCAAAATGATAATGATAATGTATGATATAGAGGAAAACGAATTTTAAAAGCTAAAGTTACAAGATGTTGGTCACCAATCGAGGAAATCACTGGTTATCTTTAAAAGCGGGACATTTCAGGCCAACATGCTTCCAGACCAGTTTGCACGCTTATCACAGCTAAACATACATGTATAACACTGGTGGTGAACTCGGCCAAAGCGAGGGACGTTTTTCGCTACAACAAGGTACAGATATTTTGCGTTTAAATGTGAGTTTAAAGATCTGATTGGATAGTTTTTCTAATAACAATGAATTTGTTCTAAAAATACACCGGGTTAACCGATATGTATTGACAAACCGCCAGTGTTGTTATAAAATCTCGTAACTACGGCTTTATCGAAGCCGTAGTTACGGTATTTTATAACAAAACCGACGGAATACTATGATCGCGAAAAAACGTTCCACACTTTGGCCGAGTTCACTACCAGTGTATGAGGGGTTAATGGCTTTTCAAAATCAACAAGATGTGTTTGTGAAATACGAATGCCCCCGGAAATGGCTGATGTTAAGTTTTCGGACAGACAGACGGACGGACAGTCGGATGAAAATGGCTTAAACAATATGCCCCCGATCTTTCGATATTGGTGCATAGAAATCTCTCCTATTACCCTTTAAACCATATATTGTGGTACTCTCTTACAACATAGCACATTATCTCTTCATTCCATTTCGATAGAATGATACTCTGTTCTCACGGGGTCATTTCACGTCTAATCTCGGGGCCTTTGCGGGATTTCGTTATCCAATCGTTGGCTTAAACAACAAAACATTTGAAAAATCTGATACAAGTTTTCATTGGCTGACGTTTCAAATTACCGGCTTCAGTCAAAAATAGAAGCGACGTAATGTATAAGTAATCATACAAGATAATTCTGAATGATTTCGATTCGATAATTCAAAAATTAACGGCTTCAGTCAAAGATAAAAGCGACGTAATGTACACGTAATGATATACAAGATAAACCTGAATGATTTTGATTCTATAATTCAAATGATGTGCTATAATTAGATTATGACGACAAAATAGGCTGTTTGGTGTATCAAAAACTGCAGAGGTCATATTTGATGGTTTAATCAATAGACCTCGGCTTTGGAGAGTAATATTGTGGATACTCATTGCAATCGTCTCCTCGAGACAATTGAAACGAGTATCCACAAGATAAGCTCAAATATAGTGAGAAAAGAACATGTAGCGTCAAGGCATGGTTGAAAACAAAAAGCTTGTGGACAAATTCAATGACATCTTTTTGACGTGCGACTTTAGATCAGAGAATACGGATTTTATCAAGTAAAATGTATGTCGTAATTTCGCACAAACAACATACATGTAGTACTTCGCCGGTGTAAATCTAAAACGTCATAACAACACCTTGATTGAAGCCGTTGTTGCGAGATTTTAAAACAACGACGATTTATCAGGTAAAACCGGTAGAACAAATCTGTTTTACCTATTCAATGACGTCTTTCAAACATGCGTTTTCAGTTCAGAGAATTTCGACTTTGCTACATTTTTATTTGTTTGAGAAAGGGTTAAATGTCAAACCACGCAACATTGTTTGAAGACAGTACTTAAATCCCCGTAACATATGTTGTGGCATATGTTTTGAGGATAAATAGTACTTTATTGGTTCATTATTGTACACCGCCACCTTGCAAATATACAAATAAAAATCGCGGCTTGTGGCATATCGTCGTTTTTTCAACGAAAACCTCGTAACTGCAGCTTGTTTTAAGCTGCAGTTACGAGGTTTTTGTTGAAAAGCAGAGATATACACTTCACATTTGTTTGTTTATGTGTTTGTTTTTGTTTGTTTTTGAATAGGTAAAACTTGACTTAAATGTCAAAATAGAAATTTTGGTAAAGAACGAAAATGATGCTCATTGTACATACCAATTCTAAGGGTGGTTCAAGCACTAAGTTACCACACAATATTTTATAAACTACCCAATTGGTGTTTGATTTATAGGGGTTTACGCCGTTTTCAACTGCCATGGTCTTAACGCGGCGGCCGGATCACCTAACCATGGATTCCTGTTGTTTCTCATACCAGTACTACCACAACACCCTAAGTGTAAAAGTACATATCTATCGATATCATTTTTTAAAAATCCATATACATGTAATTTCGGAACTATTCTTTCGGCATGTTTTCCAAACTTTCTTCTTTCAAGGGCGCCAATACGCAACACTTTGTTAAACCATTACATGTACCACACAGTAACTCTTTTTGACTCCCCTAAAGAAAAAGGCTTTGAAAAACATTGTGGAAAATGAAGAAATTGCTTGTGACAAGCAATTTCTTCATTTCCCACAATATTTTCTACTCCAAAAGACCTAAATTTTGTCTAATTCTATTAGCTTAAAATTGTCGTCTGCAACATCTTTCAATTTGGACCAGTCTAAAATTTTGTAGTTTGGTGATGGGTTAAATTCGAAATGAAAACACTTAGTCTAGTGCAATTCGAAAAGAAATTTGGAAGACGCCAATTCCTCAATCATATAAAATATGATTAAGACAAAGTCTACGTTTTTAACTTCTAATATTCATATCATATTTTTAAATCAACAATAATTTTAACAACACAGCCTTTTCGCGCGACGCGGCTGCATTTTTATAATTTATGACGTCATTCCCCACCCACTGTTTTAACGCAAGAAGGAAGTAAATTAAAGCAATTAAGTCGTTACATCCCCAATTGCAATCGTAATCAATCGTGCATTTTCACATGAATGCCTACGCGTGAGGTTACAATACGCTGCTTTTCATAAAAAAAATCTCGTATCTACAGCTTGTTTAAAGCTGTAGACACGAGGTTTTTTGTTGAAAAGCGGCGACATTATAGCTTTTTGAAATCGTTACCATGTTTTAAATTTCTAAGCCCTTGTCATTCTGGGTGAATTTGAAAAGGGACTGGAAGAAGAGCCCTAATGGCATATATGACCACAATATGTTTCTTACTAACCATTATCATTAAGTTTTTCCCAAACAAGTGAAACAGTCCAAGTTTGGCATTTGGGAAATGGTTAAAATAAGTTATTTACAAGATCAAATTCTTGATTGACGGCATCTTTTAACGTTAAGCTTGATTTCTCCAAATTACAAAATTACGTCAAAACGTTGATCCCCTTTCGAACATTTTCAATCTCGAAGTGTCACTTTTGTTGAATCATCAGATGTGGTTTGATATTCCATTCAATCGAACTCCGTTTAACCCTTTCCAAAACAAGACCTGGTTTTGACATCCTTTGAACACGAGGCTTTGGAAAGCATTGAGGCAAATGGAGAAAATGTTGATAATAAGCACTTTCCCATTTTGCCTCGATATGTTTTGTGCTTTATTGTGGACAATTTTTACCTTTATCAAAGTTCGTTTGGGGTCTGCAGCAGCTTTCAATTTTAATGACCCTAATTTTTACAGTTTGATTAACCCTTCCTAAACGGTAAATATTCGGATTGTTCCATTGCTGCAAATGATAAAATGGAGACGAACGAAAGGGAATATGCGATCATAGCACAAACATGATTGAAGAAAAGATAAAATACTGGTTTTAACATTTTCTTCATTTGCCTTAATATTTTTCATCTCCATCAATATATAAATATGTCCCATGACTGGCACCAAAAACAAGATCTCACTTGGAAAGAGCCAAAGCCTAATCCGACAAACTGAAGTTTTTTAAATATGTCAGAGCTAAAGAGGGAATAAAGACTTTTCAAAAAGCAAAATACGGTTAATTGTAAATCAAACCCTATTTTGTGGGTACTCATTGGAATCGTCTCATCGACACGATTCCGATGAGTACCCACAACATAGGGCTTAGATTTGAATTAACAATTTAAGAATGCCCATTCCATCAGAATTACCATACAGATCAGAAAAGTGGCTGATAGATTCAAAATGAAATATTTTACAAAATTTTCACCATAACCTATGTTGTGTGAAAGAACAAATTTAGAATGTATTTATCCAGTCTTTAATATATCTGTTGTTCTAATAATGGCCATTTCTACATATTTCTACAGCCACACATTAGCTTTTCAACAAAAATCTCGTAACTGCAGCTTCTTTTAAGCTACAGTTACGAGGTTTTTGTTGAAAACCAGCGATACATAAAGACAGAAAATGAACCTGAACTCTTGCCAAAGCTCACAGAGCTTACAGAAAGACAAAGAAATAAGCAAGAAATTAACGACCTAATCTTCCACCATAAACCGAGACGAATAATCCCATTATGGGGCAAAGATCCAAATGTTTCTGTGCATTCTTTCCTTGTAGCTTCAAAAGGGCAACATATATATTGAATAAAAAGGAGAAAATCGTCGTTGTAAATGCAAAACCTCTTATCTCATTTTTTGGAAAATTTTAAAGTGTAAGGAAAAGGGTGTAATAACTTTTCCCAAACTGAAAGGTTTTACTTATTGTTCACAAATAATGTGTCATTGTTACTGATCAGTGAAAAATATCTCAAAACCTGCCAGAATTGTCTCGACTTTGCACACACGGTTTTACTTTGAAAATATCAAAAATCGACTTTCGAGGTTTTACGAAATGCTGTAGGATCATATTTTCTATTTACCGCAATCTTTTAATGTTGTAATCTTCTATTATAAAACTGACATGAACAATCCAGAAATATAGTCCCACCAAAAGACCGATCGCCGGTTTCTCAGACGTCATAACAAGACCATCACAAAATTCGTCCCGTTTTTTTTTTCGAATAGGTTAAAAAAAAATCTAGTGCGAAATACAGATTATACAGCAAATTAAATGCAATGAAAAGGCTTATCACTGCTTTTTAATGAAAACCTCGTAACTGCAGCTTAAAACAAGCTGCAGTTACGAAGTTTTCGTTGAAAAGCGACGTAATGTTTCTTATATTACGTTGGATGATATCTGACGAGGCTGCTGTGAACAAATTATTTGTCAATTCAAGACAAAATTTGCATAATGACTCGCTACTGTGTCTCATCGAAAAACACCATTTTGTTCGTGATACAAGCTCGAAAGGAATGCAAGTTTGAGACGGAGAAAAGGGCGTAAAGAAAGAGAAAAAATAGAGATACCATTACATATACGGAAATATACGTATAAAATTATGTAGAAAACTTGGGGATAGAAAAAGTCGAGAAAGTTAAGACCGACAGAAGAAAAAAAATGTAGACAGACGGACAGCGGAACGTGCTTCATATATCAGACCCGAGAAAACTAGTCGTACATATACCATACAAATTGAACTTAACTATGACTTATTCGCTTTATTTTTTCCGGCGAGAAGGCGCAATTATAAAAGTGGTCTGATAATTTGATTGTGAAAAAATACAATGAGAGTAAGACAGAAAATAAACAAGCAAAATGCACACAGACAGCGAATCGTTGTACGAAGACACTAACCACTACCCCCCCCCCCCACACACACACACAAACACACTCACTGATTCTCCAACTACCGTAGAAATGGAACTAAATTATGACTTGCTCCCTCTATTTCTCCGTCGAGAAGGCGCAATAATCAAAGTGATCTGATAAATATGATTGTGTTACGAAGAATGAAAGAGATAGAGAGAAAAACAAGAAATATACAAATAGATATTAACACATACAATAAGACAGTGAAACATAGAAATGGGCACGCTACTAGTTCTGAGAATATGCCTACCATATAAATGGAACTAAATAGGGACCAATTTTATCCAGTTTACCGTGATGTAGTTTCGGACAATAAATATTATTTCGTAGGTGTTGTTATAAAATCTCGTAACTACGGCTTGAGTCAAGCCGCAGAACTTTACGAGATTTTATAACATCGCTGACGTTTTATCAAAGCATTATGGTAAATCCAGTCTATCTTTAGCACAAAATTCATTGCCATTATGACTTGCTCGGTCTATTTTCCGGCGAGAAGGCGCAATTATAAAAGTGATCAGATAATTTGATTGTGTTACTCCGAATGTGAGGAATGGGTTCCGTAGAGTAATACAAAATGCTGTAATTATAATTTTCGGATATAGGGGAAGAGAAATTAGCCAAATGATTTTTCATTGATTTTATGGGCCTCTCGTTCTTTTCTATGTATTATAATTTATTGGCAGAACTTTCTTTCATTTGTCGATAAAACGTCATAAAGCTCTACGAACATGTTAAATCCTGACTTTTTCTCTACTATTCGGATTCAACAAGTGTAGTACGAAGAATCTCGATTCTAGGAAAACGGAGTCCTTATATGATTATGTCATTTGCAACATGCGTGGGTTTTGATCAGCATAATCGAGGTCTCATTAAGATCCACAGTGTTACCTTGGTTGCATGCTAGAAAAGGTTGATCAAGATATATTTTGGTCACATATAGGTTATTCCTCTATCATTAATCCTAACTTTTCACAAGGAAATAACTATCTACACCATGTGCTTCGTACTTTAAAATGAACCCCATTTTTGCGTATAAAATTTATGAAATGTTACAGATCAGAGTGCAGTACAATTCCGATGTAAATAAAGGTCGTCTGCCCCATACAGAATTAATATCCGCAATTCCCCAAATAATCAATTTTTATGTAAGTATCTTCCATTATTTATAGTGGTAGATCTCTCTATATCGTCGCTTTTTAACAAAAACCTCGTAACTGCAGCTTGATTTAAGCTGCAGTTACAAGGTTTTTGTTGAAAAGCAGCGATATATGAGAGACCAACCAGTACATTGCTATGCCCGAAAGGGAACTTTGGGAAGTTTTATATAGGAAGATTGGAAATGACATTTTGGCTTCCAGGATAGCAGTAGAACCAATCCTTTGTTGAATGATTAAGGTATTCCATTCATTATTATCTAGAAAAGACATCGTCTAACTTCGTGCGTCATTCGTAGCAACGGAAAATGACGACGATTTACCCTCGTCAATTTCCGGGCGTCACCCGTGGCAACGGATGCAGTTCTCTTAGACCTATTTAATGGCGGGAAATAACCGCAAAGCATCAGCATAGACTCTGACCAGACTGCAAGAAGATAGAGGCTGATCGAAGTACCTAATGATGTTTGTAACATTTCTCTTAACCCTGTCACAAACGGCAAAATTTTAAATGTACAAACTTTAAAATCTGCTACAGTCAAAAATGTTGAAGGAAATAAAAAGATAAAATGAAAAAAATACGCGTGGCAGCACAGAAAATACTTAGGCCAAAATTTAATGCAAAAATGCTGATTATCAACAATTTATTCATTTGCCTAGATGTTTCCAAAGCCATTTCCAATAGGGAACCTGGTTTTGTGCGTGAAAGAATTTCTGTTTTTAAATGTGAAATTGACTTAAGCACCAAATTATCATTATGTTACCTGCATTTTCTTTTGAACTTTGTAAGCTTTGTAAATAGGAATTAACCATTAAGCTATAAGCTATATGAAACATACCTTTTTTCTTTGGTGTTCTTACAATACTGTAGGTCTATGTAAACATCTGTGGAGCTTTCCTCATTTTTGTGAGTGCTCATGAACATGAAACACATTTCTTATCCTTCTATTGAAAGTTTCAAACAACACATTTTCGAATACAACTTATGGTTATTTTTGTAAAAGTAGTCATGAAAGAAAACTTTTCGAATCTTCAGAAACAAAATTAATCACAGACAGCGTTCCAAAATGCCGTAACTACGGTTTAACAACTTCCTAAACAAAACCTTGTTTTGAAGCCCATTGTAGAATTAATGTGGGAAAACATTGAGATTTCAGAAGAAATTGCTGATAATCAGCAATTTCTCCTTTTGCTTCCAATTATTCTTTAGAATGTTTCTCGTTTATTTTTTGTCATTTATTTTTAAGTTTGTATTTCATTGTTTCGACTGCAAACGACTTTGAAACCTATAAGCTGATATCTAATGCAAATATTACGAAAATCACAAAATTTAAATCCAAGAATAGGCATAGATCCCGAATAATCAAACTCGATGTTCAAAAACGTTTACCTACTTTCCTTCTCGTGCCTAAAATCACTACAATTTCAAATCCAACAACAGTCACAAAATGCCGAAAATCACACAGAATATAATAATCTAACCCTTTGCCTGGCAATGTTTTAACGTCTTCATGAGATGCTTCGAAAAACATCAAAGGAAAAAGAAGAAAATGCTGATAATCATAATTTTCTACTTTTCCGCGATGTTTGTTGGGCTATAGCAATACGACTATTTTGCTTGAGATAACAAATATTGTTTCGTCTGCAATATCTTTGAATTGGAATTATATAAAATAATGTCATAAATGGGAAAAGTATAATCCAATCACTCGACAACTGAAAGTGATAATTTATCCACAAAATGACCTGTTTTTATTGTACATATCGCTACTTTTCAACAAAAACCTCGTAACTGCAGCTTAAAACAAGCTGCAGTTACGAGGTTTTGTTGAAAAGCGACGTTTTATTGTACATTATAAAATAAGTACCGTTATAGCATGATCTTTCATAGGTTTGCTTTCTAAAATTAGGCCGGGCAAAAAATACACGTGCATCGTGTGATACGTGGCACACGCGACGGTTTTATGCACACGCTCAATCTAATGGCACACGAAAAGGGTCTAATGTTTGATCTTAAGCGGTTTACCAATAAAGAATAAACAAATAAAAAAATAGAAACTAATAGGCAGACAGTCCATAGTTAAGGTATTCCATCCATCATTAGAGAACAAACACTTCGTGCAATTTACGGCGTCATCTGCGGCAACGAAAAAATACGACGGGACATTTTCGCCAATTTACGGCGTCATTTGTGGCAACGAAAAAATACGAGGGGACATTTTCGCCAATTTCCGGGCGTCATCCGTGGCAACGGAAATTGACGAGGCATGCTCTCGTCAAATTTCGTGGTCATGAATGACGCCAGAAAATACACGAAGTGATCGGTAGGGGCCTATCTAATAATGGGTGAAACCATGCACATGTTCAGATCAAAAGTCCAACACTTAGCCACAAAACACCCAAATCGGTTCGGTGTCGATGCCTTCCGTACTGTAAATGCAACGTGACATGACAATAAGACTAAGACCCCTTTCTCCATGACAACACGAAAATAGAATCATGTTTTCTGTGGTAGAGGTGTTAATTGTCATATACAGATGTAAAAATAATTATTATTGGTACGTGATATTGACACAGCACGTGAAAAATACAAAACAAAAGAGGCATATATATTGTAGATGACGTAATTTCAGACTACTTTTTTATCAAACGGACTAAAATATTGGACATAAACCGTGCGCTGTGAATATTTATAAACAAACGTAACCGTTTGCAATACTGATATACCTCACGATAAATGACCTGGCAAAGCAGCCCATGCTAATCGAATGGAATACTCTGCCAGGTCAATTCTCGTCCGCTACATGTATAAAAATGAGCGCACGGTTACTTCGGTTCAACAATAGCAATGAATTTGTGCTAAAAACAGGCTGGGTTTGATACATGTAAACCGTCGGTGTTGTTATAAAATCTCTAAACTGCAGCTTCTATCAAGCTGTAGTTGCCGGGTTTTAGAATAACGCCGACGAAATACTTTTGTTTGTCCGAAATGATGTTATGGTTTACTTAATAGAATTAAACCATATTGGCTGATTTAATGTTCGTGCGACATCGGATTTTTTCGTGCGACGTCATAAGCATTCGTGTAACGTTTCCGATCTATAAAGACACGTTACTCCCCCCCCCCCCCCCCCCCCCCGTCAAATATTAAATTTTGAGCGGATTTTGTGTAAAGTACATGTACACAAAATCCGCACAAATTTATAAATCAATGTTCTTATAACAATTATGACTTTAAAAGTCTGAAAGTACACGATAATTGTTCTTTCTATTCAAGATGATTCTTTGAGAGAGAAATATCATAGGCAATAGTTGCGAGAATGAACGTCTTAATTCGAAACCTCGGAAGAATTAGGTCGTAAGCGTTAAATGATGTTATAAGACCTACGTGCTTATTCTTCTAAGTCAGTAATTCGCTGCTTTTCAACAAAAACCTCGTAACTGCAGCTTGAACCAAGCTGCAGTTACGTGTTTTTTGTTAGAAAGCGATGAAATTATGCCAATAATACAAAACATTCGCAGACTCTGTGTTACTAAAAATAGCACAATAATTATAACTAGAAGAGAGAAAAATGACGTACAAAAAAGCATGATTTTCTGACAGACGTTTCGTTATAAAAACGCGGATTCACAGGAAAACTTTGTATGTAGTCAACGTTTATTAGAACAGAAGGTTGGATAATTACAAACTATTCACATAAGACACGCCCAAAATCCGCACAAGACACGCCCAAAAACAAAGAGTTTGTTAACGTCATTTGAGATCAACACGGATCCAGATCAGCCTGCGTATACACGCAGTCTGATCAGCACCCAAGTCGTTCCCTTGCAACTTCCCTATAACCATAGAAAACTGTAACACGGCAATATTAACATTGACCACAATGCGCCTTTTCATGGACTGAGCTGGCCTTTAAAAGCCCGTCTCAAAAGTTATTTCCTTTATTTAGATGCAGTATCAAATATAATTGATTTTGCCCACAAAGTCCAATTCAGCTGAAGTAAAAATATTTTTGGGAAATGCATTACCAGTATTTTCTGATTTCCATCAATGCTTTCGAAACAAAAAATACCATCATGCAGTCACCCGATGAGAAAATTCAACTGCGTACCCACGGTATAGGGTTTGGAATCACTATTCTAGGATGTCACTAGCTGCTCTGTGTAAGAAAATGTCCATTGATGGCGAACAACTGTAACAGTTACGAGTTAGGCTACATTGGACACGTGTTGAATAAAAATAGGCGGGTTACAAACGCGTTTGAAAGACACTCGAGGAGATGCTTCCAATGAGAACCCACAGTATAGGGATTGGAATCTAAATCACTTTTCTTGGATGCCACGTGTTGCTCTGCGCGAGGATATCTCTTTTGATGGCGAACAACTGTTATATGTTACATTGAACAAGTGTCGAAAAAGTGGGCAGGTTACAATCACGTTTGAAAGACAATCACAGATAATTGCAATGATGGGGCTGTGACATTACAAGAAATTGATTCATCCAATATATCCATGGCGGAAAATCACGTGACACAGAAACAACAACACAAACGTGACCGATTTTGAATTTTGTTTGGTCGTCCATTACTTTTTATCAGCTGATATCTTAAAGATCAACCACGTTCAGTAAATCCTTGACGTATTTCCGCCTCCTCTGCCTTAAACCCTTTTAAAATCAGTCACATATAGTAAAATAGTTACCATAGAGTTTCTGCAATTGACCAAACGCCAATCGATAGATCGCTCCGCCCAACGTAGAATCTAAGACAAACAATGGGGTCATTGGCATGTCGATTGTTTTGATTGTCAGTCGATAGATCAATACAATATCACGTGTAACGAAGAATTTAAGACAAACAATGGGGTTGTGGCATTTTTATGATCGTCCATTGGCTTATCGATGGTTTTGATTGACAACCGGCGTTTGGTCAATTGTTTTGTCATGTGATTACAGCGTCGTGGTAAATGATAATCACATATCGTCGCTTTTCAACGAAAACCTCGTAACTGCAGCTTAAAACAAGCTGTAGTTACGAGGTTTTTGTTGAAAAGTGACGATATGCTAAGGACCACGACAGGTCTTTGACATTGTTAAGAATACTTTCCTCCAAAAGTATGTAGTATTTTGTGCGTAATTACTATGGTTGTGAAATCTGGGATCTTATACTATGTTTATTATTAAAGAACCCGTCTGATATGTGATATCTTAACGATCACATACACAAACTTCCTGATATTTTACAAACTTTGTAATCACGTAGGATAAAATAGCTTGTCTGGCTCTGTTATTATGAGGATATAGAAATGTACTTTACAAGGGAAAACATATGATTACAAGCTTTCAGAAAAAAGTTTCATCACCGACTTTAAATACGAGAGAGGAATAATGTGAAAAAAATATGCAAAAATCTCGTCCATCTATTTCATATTGAAGCAGTCCACCATTTTGATGTTTTGCATAGGGTTTGAGTCCCTAAGGAACAAAAGCCCACCCCCACCCCCATCCCATGGGATATCCTCTACATGTATTTATAATCAATATACCGGTAATTATTGACTTATCCATTACTTGTATATTGACCTTACTCCTAACAAATACTTGTATAGATCAACCGCATTCAGTCACCTTTGTCTATACATTAAACATAGATAAACTATAATTTTGACAACACACTGTATCTTGTTGGTCTATATTATATTCAGTACAGAAATATTCAGTCTCCGAAAGACTAATAAAGAGAATTATCATCGAATCTTTATTTACGCGTAACAGAATTTCGGAAAGTAAGATATATTTCGTCGATGTTGTTGCAAAACCTTGTAACTCCAGTTTGATTAAAGCTGGAGTAACGATGTTTTGCAAAAACACCGAGGATTTGTCAAATGTTTCAATGCTCTCAGTAGCCATTTTTCGTTTGATTTTTAGAAATTTTCATCCTCCATTTGTTAATCCTTTCCCAAACAGCAGAAAATTAGGCTCATTAAGATTGAAAGCTGAAACAGATGAATTTAATTTCAAACAGGAATTTAATTTCAAACAGGAATTGCTGCCCATTAGTATTTCATTCTTTTACATTAACATTGATGTTTTCTCAGCTGCGTTCTTTGAGAGATGACAAAACCAGGGCTTGTTCGGGAAAGGGTAAAACAATGTAACTATGACAATAAGCTACAAGTCTATCTATACCAAGCACGTCATTAATAACATGTACTGAGCATGGTAATTAACCCTTTCCCAAACACACCTATCTTTGACGTCTCATGAAAAAATGCTGGGGAAAACATTGAGGAAAAAGAAGAAAATGCTGATAACCAGCGTTTTCTCCTTTTGTGTCAATATTTTCTGCATCATATTTCATGCAAATCATTTGTTTATCAAATTTTTTTTCATGTGCATTAGTTTTCAAACAGTAACAAACCAAATTTCTGATACTCGGGAATGGGTTACATGTAAGTACGATAGACGAAAGGGAATAGTTTCCGAATAAATTGATGTTTATCCAAACTTTCATCTCAGCAATCCAAAGATTCTACCTCCACTTTGTTCCTTCAATTATGCACTTTGTTCTTTCAATTATCGAGAATGATATATATTATTAACCTATTACCAAACGACAGAATATTAGGGTGGTCCAAATTGAAAAGTGAGCTCTGCAGACTGCAATATATGTTGATAAAGACGAAATTTATGTTCAATGTAGCTCAGAAAATATTGAGGTCAAAGGAGAAAATGCTGATCAGCAATTTTCTGTTTTGCTTCAATATTTTTCAGTCTTTATTGTTAGGCAGGTCCAACCCAGGTCTTGTTTGGGAAAGGGTAACAAGAGTGTAATCCATGATATGCTTAACAAGTGGTATTTTTCTTTTTTCTACTTTTGTTTATGACGTTGATATGGTTAAGGGCTTCTTCGGCAGTTGAGGCCAAAATGGAACACGAAAAGACTGTGTTTAAACATATTCTGATCTAATCCATGTTGTTATTTAACCATATAAATACGCTTTTGAAGCATCACAAAAAAGGTAAAGGCTTGGATTTTCTACCCAAAAAGAAAAAAAGGCATTCAATTGAAATTGTCGTCTGTAACAGATCTTTTGACAAGTCCAAAATGTTGCCATGATGGCATCTGGTAATAGGTTAACCCTTTCCCAAACAAGACCGGGTTTGACATCCCTATTAGAAAATGTTGGGGAAAACATTGAGGCAAAAGAAGAAAATGCTGATAATCAGCATTTTCTCCTTTTGCCTTAATATTTTTTGGAATATAACATAATATTTTCTCCTTTTGATACGATTTATTTATTCGTCTGCAACTCTTTTCAAAATGGACAACCCTAAAATTTTGCTGTTTGGGAAAGGGTTAATATTTATCTCCATTATCAGGTCGGTAGAGAAATAGCATGGACCAGTGGTGAGGTAATCTCTAGTGCAACAAAACCGCATCGGCGTTTTTGTCGCTACTTGTATTCCAAAACATAGCATAAACTACAGCTAATTTAACAAGCAGTTGTTGTGATGTTTTTCGAAGAAAAGCCACGACATTACTCTAAACTCCAGTACATTTGTAACTGCCGTTGGTGTATCCAAATAATTGTCTATAATCAAAAGTGGTATACATATGTTATCGTATGCCACGGACCTATGGCTTATCAATGAAACAATGTCGGGAGGGCAATAAACTCAATCAACAAATCATCGGCGTAATTGCAAAACCTCGTAACTCCAGCTTGACTAAAGCTGGAGTTACGAGGTTTAGCAATTACACCGACGAAATCTGGAATAGCTTACCCAAAGCGTAGTCATAGTGACAAAAGTATTACTAGTATATGTGCCAAAGTGTACTCTCTATTCAGAGTCTGTTGCTCTTATCGATCGATTTCAAACTCTGTTGTTAGGACATCGAATTTGTCATTTTACACTATTAAACGCAACCAAGAAATCTAAAATAGCTTTCCCAAGCGTAGTCAATAGTGATAATGGTATTATATACCAACGATGTACTCTCTGTACCTGTATACAGAGTCTGTCGCTATTATCGATCGATTTCAAACTCTGTTGTCAGGACATCGAATTTGTCATTTTTACAAGATTATGACGTCGATTACAACGTCATAGTTCTTTTTCGGTATTATCCAATGAAATCCCTCATCGAAAGTGATCCCGAACTCTGTCACATGATCATCTATGACAATAGTATTACTGATATAAAATGTACATGTACTCTCTATTCAGAGTTTGTCGCTCTTATCGCTCGATTCAAACTCTGTTGTCAGGACATGAAATTTGTCAATTTTTACAATATTATGACGTCGATTACAGCGTCATAGTTCTTTTTCGGAGTTATCCAATGAAAGTATTCATCGATAGTGTTGATGATCACGCATTTGTTAACATACCTCTTCCAAAATGATAATTATTCAATGGAATCGAATTTGCTCGCACGATCGCTTGTTAATTCAAACAAGATGCTTAATTCGTCGTACTTTCACGGATTTTAAAATTCAATATCATATTTTTTACTAGTGATGCTGTAAATTGGACAACATAATCTCGCAGAAATGCGAGAAAATTAAAGAAAAATAGTTTTTTTCAATAACAGAGAGAAATCATCGAGAAGAAAATATTGACCAATGAGTACAAATTAACTAGAATGAAGCCGGAATATAGATCTGTGTTCGGTAGAGCAAGATTTAATACTCTCTATGAGAAAATAAAAAAAACGTTCTGTAGAGCACGATTTTAGGCTGCCAAATAGGAACCTTAAGATATCTTTTTGATGAAAGTAAGTGTAACGAGTGTGTACAAATGTATTTGTAGTGACGTCATGTCATAACACAATGACGTCATGTTTTGATAATCCTTTTTAACTTCTCATTGGATCTTCTATTCCATCTCGCTTTACCGACCAAGTCTCTTGTGATATTTGTGTTAACTTACCCCAACGTCGTCATTGTGACAATGGTATACCAGAATGAAGCCGGAATACTGGTGAATTTGGTGTTTGGCTCATTTTTCTCTGCGTAGAACATAACTGTAGCAAAGATGATGATCGCCATCGTAAGAGAAAAGAGAAGAAATCCAAGTTCGCTAGCACAACTTTTAAGTGTGTATCCTAATATACGAAGTCCTTGCGAGTGACGTGAAAACTTGAAAATTCTAAATACACGGAATACTCGAAGTGTGACGAAAGCCCCACTGACGTCATCGTTATCGGGAATAAGTAGTCCGATGTAGTACGGCATAATAGCGACGACGTCAATAACGCACATGACGCTGCGCATGAATTTGAGACGTTCCGGGGCAGCGTAAAAACGTAATAGGTACTCTGCGGTGAATATCATCACGCAGGCGGTGTCTAAGCAAAAAAATGCTACTTGATATTTGTCGCCACATGACAGTTTTTTCCCAGTCCCCGGCACGCGGCCACACGGTATTGTCTCAACAACATTCGCGAACACAGACACAGCGATGAAAAATCCCGTGACGTAATAGAATACAAGGGCCGCGGTGCCGATGTGGGGGTTCTCGAAGGCCCGCCACATTTCCGCGCGTAGGGATTCCAGGGGCTCGTTGTCGCCGGATTCTGACGCCTTATCGTCCACAAGTCTTTCACTGTTTTCACGTTTTCTGTCACGATAATCCTCGTAACAGCAATCCCCGATAAGATCGGGCATAATACCGAAAAACGCAAGCTCCTCATCGTACGAGGATATACATTCATGTTTTGGGTAATGTAGCTTTCCTGTGCGGTAATAACTCAAAATATGTCTGAATATATCTGGATCTCGATCGAAGAAATATTCTTTCGTAGCTTCATCGAAGAAGAAATCCTTTTCGTTTGAGCCAAGGAGTGTGTCCGGGTACTTGTCCAGTGTGTTTCGCCATGTCTCGAACCGGCGACCGCTCACGTTGATGAGTAGTTTATCGTCCCCCCGCTCGTCTTCAACCTTGACTCGGTTAGCCGGAAGGGGTTTCTGGGCCACTGGTACCCATCCGATAGCGGAAGCACGTGCGAATGGTAACCAAGCCGCTACGGAAGCCATGGCGCTTGGGCAGGGAGACTGGTCATAAAATTCCTGGTAAACAATGGTGAAGGAAAAGGGAACAGAATTCTACAAAATTCCTACCAACTACACTATACGGCGCTATAATCCCATCACAGTGTCCCTACATATCCATTCTTAATCAAACATCTCGGAATAGCTCCATACGAATCTAATATCTAACCGTAATTATCCGCAAATCATCCTCTCCGAACACTGTGTATATATTCTACCCTAATTAACTAACTTTCACTTAATCTCGTTGATAATACCAACTATATTTTTCTTTCTAGCAATGCCGACGTCGAATGCAAATTTTCCCTATCTTATTACACAAAATCGATAGCACATAGCTCTATCGTAAGGCTTTTAAACGATCCATATTGCGTTCTATTGCATGGTGGTATCCTTCGTTTGTAAGCAAGTTACACGAAAAATACATCACAGAATCCAAGCCAAACCACCTTTCCCTAATCATTAACGAGGGAAACATGTATTGGTAGACAGCAAACACTCTTCACACACCGTACCACTAGCCGAGTAGCGCTATTTTCGTCCTGGAAATTCGAACCAGCATTTTATTCCCCGAACATCTACTTGTATTCCGATACTTCGTTCCCTATAGGATCTGAATAAATTCCAAACTTTTACCAATGCAGCTCAAATCCAATCCATTTTCACGTCGGAATTTCAACCGTAAATTTCCAATCGATAGCAATCCTTTTCGCTAACGACGCCATTATGATGTTGTATAAAAAATCAGACGAAAAAAATTAAACGGAAATATATTTTTTTATCCGGATAGAAAAAAATAAAAGTAAAGCCAATACGATGTTCGCGTAACAGTGGAGTCAAAGTGAAATAGACGGATGATGTCAAGCGTTCTCCAGAGCGGGACAAAAATCAATATGGTATCGGAGAATCGTAGAAGACTTGCAATTCTGGTCCAACTAGGAAACCAGGGTTTTTCAGACTTGCATAATGCCAAGGTTACCGATAAAAGGGAAGTAATCGAATTCTAAAATCGTTATTTCAACTTCAAACTATATGTTGTGGGTACTCATTTGAATCGTCTCGAAGAGACGATTCAAATGAGTACCCACAACATATGGTTTGGACGCCGAATAAGGATTATTTTACGGATTTTTTTGCAATATTTTCAACATATCGGTATCAATATAACGAGATACTGTGCTCATTCAAAATTCATTAACGGTTAACGTGAAAACTGTTAACATCAGTTTGTCGAACGCTTGCCGAAGGACTTACGAGGAACCTCGGATCCGAGAAAATTCGCACGGCGCGTTTATCGCCGCTTGATTTACGGAGGGGTTTTGGCTCTTAGAGTAATTTTTTGTTCACCGCGCGTAATTATATTGAGGTGTTTAGACGGGGAGAATGTTATTAAAACTGGTTAGAAAGGCAATTTGACTGGTATCAGTCTGTTACACGTGTATTTAGTATTTGAATAATCTAAATTATTTTACATAATTTTATTCTGAATAATTTGTCAAATTTCATTTAATATATATTTTGTATATTGTGAATGCTTCAAAGCTGAATATTAAATGACTTTGCTTAATTAATTCTACAATTATATGCAGAATAAATAACGGATAAAAGACTGATAAAAGAAACTACAACTTAAATATAAAACAAAAATACTTCTGCAATTAGAAAAAATATTATGCATTTTACTTTGAAAGAATCATCAAAGCATCTAATGCAGATTGAAGTTAGCTGACATGGGAAATCATTATTTATGTTTTATTTCTTCTTTTGCATATATTTATTTTAATTATTAAATGTACTTTTAAATCCTTTTTCGAAGCATATTTGTCGATTAACCGAGTTCTAGGTTTCATTATTTTAGACTTGTCCAAATTCAAAGATGCTTTAGACGGCAATTTAAATTGAAGGAACGTTTACATGTTTGGTTATTCTGGCGTTCGTCTATGAACAATTTGTTTCTTGTATGCAACACGAACACAGTGGAGTGTCACAAGACACACCATGTTCGACTTTTAAGAAATAAGACCTGTTCTACCATCGTCTATCGTTATTTAACCATGGTTCTGAGTTTTACGGCACTATGAAAATCCACGAGGGCTACATAAAATTCACTACCAAACTAAAGAAAAACTCAAATTATAAACGAAATGTATACAGTACACAAGAATGCATTCAATAATTAACAAATCCCGTCTAAAAATTGATATTTAGATAATTTTTGTCCGTACATAAACAGTACAAGAAAGAAATAACGGCGACATTTCCTATCTGAATTCTAATGAGAAATAGGTCACAGGATAAATGACGTCATCATCACACTGTGACATCGTACTGTAAGCGGATGAATAAACAGAGTTTAGTTTCTTAGAATAATCCATAATTATGTTAATACGAGTATAATCATGAAACGTAATGTGTTTGTTACTCTCTTTCTCTTTTCTTCTCCCTCCCTCTCCACCTTTCTTTCTCTGTACTTGTCTGTCTGTCTCCACTCTCTTTCTCCTCTCTCTGTCTATCTATATCACTCCCTCTTTCCTTTTCTCACCCCTCTCTCTCTATCCTTCACTATACATTTATCTCACAATTTCTCTCTATGTATATGACGTGAGCATCTACTTACTACTAATGAATCGTGTTTATATCTCTCTCGCCCCTCCCCCTCTCGCTCTCTCTATCCCTCACCACACTTTCTCTCTATCCGTGTATATGATGTGAACATCTATTTACTAAGTACTTTTATATTTTGATTTCTATATATCTATCCGTTCCTATCTCTTCTTTGTCTCTTTAACTCTCTCTCTCCCTCTCTTTCCCTCACCACACGTACAGAAAACGCATTCTCTCTATCCATTAATAAGATATATAGCTCACGAGAAATGACCTGGCAGAGCATCCCTAGCTTAAAGCCAGGGATGCTCTGCCAGGCCATTTAGCGTGAGCTATACGAGCATCTATTTACTACTAATGAATCTTGTTTACATCTCGACTAATTATAGACACGTGCTGCCAATTACTCTCGACACCCGTGTATATATAATATAGGACGCTGCATCTTAACACGTGCGGCAAACGAAATGCAGAATGCATTGTGCTTGAAAATACCTTACTTTCTACATTATAATGCCGGTATTTAAGGTAGCATATCCGTAACAGAGATTCACAAAGCGTTGGCATTTTCGGGTAACATAAAATTCACTCAGATCGGTTAGCACCGAATGTTTACGACGTCGCCCGAAAAATTTCGACGTCGCACGAACCTTTAAAGAAACAACGTCAATATGTGTATCGTCAACATTTCTAACATAATGTGGGTAGCGTCGAATTTGTTAAAATATGTGGGTAACGTCAAAATTGCTAAATGTAGAAAACAATCTTAATAACTCGAAGATTATTATGCTCGTGAACGATAAATGAACTGGTAGAGCGTCTATATCGATTAGCATGGACTGCTCTGACAGGTCAATTATCGTAGACTATACTTTTGTACGCTAATAAAAATGTTCGAATATTCCAGTAAGCCCCATATCCGATGGACATGGTCAGAGAACCTCTAATCATGTTACATGTTTCTACGGTATGTCTAATGCACTCAAATTGGGGAGTCTATGGAATACTATTGTAAGTAAATATGATTTTATTTGCACATACAGCGGTTTTGAATTGAACCGTTAAGTTGACCCGTCACAACATCGCTGTTTTTCTCAAAAAACCTTGTAACTACAGCTTGATACAAACTGTAGTTATGAGGTTTTGGAATGCATTTGATAAATTGCACTACGGACAAGCATATTAAATTGACCGAGTCTGGAATCATACATATGTATCATTTAAATCTGGTTGTTAGATAATGCGCAGGTCCAGATATTTTTGCTAGAGGTTTTTTCCGGGGGATTCACTGCAGCTGCACATGCAGAAATCCTTAAAAAATCATTTTGAAAAACCTTTTTTAGAAATTAAGGGGGAACCAGGGCCCTTTGACCCACCCCACCCTTGGACCTACGCATGCAATGTCCCTTTGGTTTTGACTCGGCTAATAATGATAGAAAATATACGAACATGTTTTCTAGGCAAAATAATAATTGATAAAAGAGACAGAAATATTACTACGTGTATCATTGCATATCTGTCTGTATGTACGTCTATCTGTCCGTCAACGTTTTTTCCGTGTTCCGCTCCATTTTGTCCTGACGCAGCTAATATGATAGAAAATAGATGTACATGTTTTCTAGCCATATTAATAATCGACAGTAGCGGCAGAACACCTTTTCGCCCAACTGTCTATCCGTTTGTCTATCCATCCTTCTGTCTGTCCGTCAACCTTTTTTCCTTTTACCACTCCGTTTTGCCCTGACGCGGCTAATATGATAGAAAATAGATGTACATGTTTTCTAGGCATATTAATAATCAATAGTAGCGGCAGAACGCTTTCTCGCCTATTGTTGCATGGTTTAGATCCATTGGAAAGTCTATAGTACGCACAGTTAAACCCTTTCCCAAATAATCCGATGGTTTTTTGTTCGTTAATCAATCAAAGAGTGGCCAGAAAACATTAAAGGAAGAGAAGAAAGTGCTGATTTCATCAACCATTGTCTAAACAATCCGAGGGTTTCATGGCCGTTAATCAGAGAGCGGTAAGCAAACATTGAATGATAAGAAGAAAATCGTCGGTCTTATTGCCAAACCTCGTAACTACAGCTTTGATTAAGCTGTAGTTACGAGGTTTTGCAACAACACCGACGAAATGCTTATTTCATCAGCATGTTCTCCCTTTCCTTCAATATTTTCGATGCTTTGAATTCGCACAATTTTGATACATTTATTTACATAATTATATCTTGTTATCTGAAGCAACTTTCAACTCATACTGGTTTAAAAATGTTGTTTTTTGTCGTTTGGGTTTAACCCTATCACGAAGCCAGAGAAGGCGGGAATACGTCATGGATTTGCCGAATGCTAAGAATCTTTAAAAAAAAAAGCTGATAAAAAGTTATTGGCGACAAACCAAAATTTTGATCAGTCGCCAATATCTTTTTTATCAGTTAATTTTTTAAAATTCTGCCTCATCCATATTAGTCCTGACGTATTTTCGCCTTCCTTGCTTCCAACAGAATTCAAATCGGCCAAATATTATCAAAATTACTCGAAGATTTTCTGCAATACTTGTTGTGTCACGTAATTCCCAACAGTTAAAATTCCTTTCATAAATGCCACGACGCGTCCCATATTCCGACCACCATATCGTCGCTTTTCAACAAAAAGCTCGTAACTGCAGCTTAAAACAACCTGCAGTTACGAGGTTTTTGTTGAAAGGCAGCTTTACAGCTTTCTATAACTTAATAACGAACAAGAGTCCCCTCCCTTGTTGATAATTAAATTAATTACCACAGTTACCTCCCTTGTTTGCGAATTGTTTTCAAAGATCCGCTGTGTTACTCATAAAAAAACTAAAAACTTTAGGCTACCCCTTTAAATAACAAGCCTTGGTTTTGATGTTCCTGAAGGAGGAGATCAGAAAACATTGAAGAAAAACAAGAAAATGCTGATAATAAGCATTTTCTCGTTTTTCTTCAATATTGTATGTGCCACACGTACATGTACATGACGTAGCCTACATAAGTTACATGATTATTTATTAAAAAAGATCTACGTTTTGTCGTTTGTACATATGGCAGGTTTCACTATTTTTTTTGCTGTTAGGGAAAGGGTTGAACATTCCGTAATAAGTCCTGCATTTTGACGTCCTCAGTTAGACCGGGTTTCACGACAACATTGAGAGAAAATAAAAACATTTTTATCATCATCACTTTTGCTCCAATGTTTTCATAAAACTTTTGGAGGATCATATAAGGAAAAAACAAAAAGCAAGTTTTATTTACGAAAAACAGAGCAACTGATAAGAGGGGCGAATGCATTCTGTATTTTTAATTTCAAATCCAAACCCCATGTTGTGGGTACTCTAATGAGCACCCACAACATAGGGTTTGATGAACATTATGTGAAAGACCGCTACCCTCTCTTAACTGCAGCTCTGAAACGGTTAATGGAATCTATGAAATAAACGAGATAATTTTTCTCCATAAACAACTTCCATATTAGGATAGATTTTTATAAAACTTTTACACTTTTACCAAATATGGAAATAGAAGTTATCTTCTTTAGACTTTTAAATGAAACGAGTTTAAGCATTTCCCAAACGACAAAATTTTAGGGTGTGGTCCAAATTCAAAGATGTTTCAGACGACATTTTCAACTGAATGAAATTTATTTTTTTGTGCGTTTTGGGTAGTTTGAAAGGAAGAAATCATTTGTCACTTTTTCTCTAGATCCCCCTCTGTCTCTATTTCTCTCTCAATCATAAACATAATTCGTTCCCAACTTTAAAGGTGCACAGAAATATCTCATGGACCAGAACGGCTAATTGTGTTTCTATATAAATATGCGCTGATTAAGTTAGCGGTTGTCTCTATCTCTCTTTCTCTCTATCTATTCTTCGTCCCTCGTCTTTCCAATTTTCGCTCTGTCATTCTTGCCAAAAAAGTGCTTAAAGCTCCACAAGTCTATCCCGTGGACTAGCACATGCCAGTTCAGCTAATTGTATTTGTTTTCTATAAATAGACGCAGATTAAGCAGGCCCGTAGGAACAGGGGGGGCGCTAGGGGGGCTAAGCCTCCCCCCAATGTTGGCCAAAAATGTCGAATTTTCTTAATTTTACACTGAAAATTTTGGGAAAATCCAAATTAGCCCCCCCCCCCCAATATTCTGGACAAGGGCTTTAGCCCCCCCCCCCCCCCCCATATGAAATTGCTTCCTACGGGCCTGTTAAGTTAGTGACCGTCTTTTTTCTCTCTTTCTAGCTATCTATTTCTCTCTAAATATTCTACTTTTTCTTACTCTCCCCAAAATCACAAACAAAGACACACAGCGAAATCTGACAGGGCTATCTCGTGGCCTAGAACATGTCAGTTCAGCTAATTGTATTTGTTTTCTATAAATATACGTTGATTAAGTTAGTGGTCGTATCTTTTTCACTCTTTCTATCTGTCTATTTCTTTCTCTCCCTCTCTACATTTTGTCTTCTCTCAGAAAATCACAAGCAAAGACACATACCGAAATCTAACAGGACTATCTCGTGGCCTAGCACATGCCGGTTCAGCTAATTGTATTTGTTTTCTATAAATATACGCTGATTGAGTTACCGACCATCTCTTTTTGCTCTCTCCGTCTATCTATTTCTCTCTCTTTCTCTCCATCCACACAATTTTCATTCTCTCTGCAAAATCACAAGCAAAGACACATACCGAAATCTAACGGGGCTATCTCGTGGCCTAGCACATGCCAGTTCAGCTAATTGTATTTGTTTTCTATAAATATACGCTGATTGAGTTAGTGGACGTATCGAGGGAGACCCGGCCTAATCACTCTTAATACTAAGAAGTGGAAATCTAATCCAAAACTCATTTCATAATTCAGGAAATCCCCTGAGAATTATAGCCTCACTTTTGCCCCATGTCAAAGGAATCATTCTACTGGTAAAGTTCATGATAAATGATCTGGCAGAGTATCTCTAGCTAGCCGATAGGGGTGCTCTGCCGTGTCATTTATCGTGAAATAGCTGGTATAGCTCACGATAAATGACATAGCAGAGCATTCCTAGCTATTAGCTGGGGATGCTCTGCCAGGTCATTTATCGTGAGTTATAAAACTAAACTGATTTGTCAACAAATGATACTAAGATAGCACACAGTTCTTTTAGTATACATATACCTCACGATAAATGACCTAGCAGAGCATCTCTAGCTCTTAGCTAGGAATGCTCTGCTAGGTTATTTATCCTGATTTATAAAACTAACTGAATTATAACAAAATTATACAGGGCTTACAAGTGGTTGCACACAACTATTTTAGTAAACATGTAGCTCACGATGAATGATCTGGCAGGGCATCCCTAGCTGTTAGCTAGGGATGCTCTGCTAGGTCATTTATCGTGAGCTATAAAATTGATTGATCAGTAAATGGTACAAGGCTATCTTGAGTGCTCAGAATTACTTTGATAAACATAGAAGAAAAGAGCGTAAGTACTGATGATTGGCGTTTTCTCCGTTTCCTCTTTGTTTTCTCTGTTGTTATCATTTATGAGGATTTTTTTACTTTAGGTACATCTATGTTATTGTCGACACCTGTTTGCTAGTCGGTTTAGTCTATTTTTCTCCATTTCCAACAGCATTGATAGATAGAAGATAGAACTTGGTGTCATTTGAAGCTCATTCACTTTCTTTTGTCCCACGTCAAAATAATCATTCCACCCTTTATGAGGATTTGTCAGTTAATCAACAATGCGATAACAGTATATAAACAAGATGTATTTGTGAAACACGAATGCCATTGAAATGACCAAAGTTAAGTTTTCGGACAGTCACACGGACGGACATACGTACGGACAGACAGACAGTCAGGCGGACACTGATAGTGTTACATATCATTATTGTGAAAACTTGATTAATGCCAGAGTGTATATAAATGCTGAATTCTGTGACTTAGTCCAATCAGACGCGATGGTTACTAAGCGAAATTAGGCGAAATGTCTTACAACGGATGCTAACTTAGCTCAGAAAGCTGGCAAACGTAGGTATTGTCCAGCAAGATTAACCCGGGACATCTGCATATGTAATGACCCCGCATCGGGATTGTTTTGTTAAGACGCTCAACTAACGGACTTAGCACACGGAAATTAAGTTGTCCCCGGTTAATCTTGCTGGAAAATATGCATATCTTTATTATTGTCTCATCCGTCTATAATAGATTCACAATTAAACGAGAATAATTTCAGTTGTTTTGATAAAGCAATTCAACTGTAATTATTCTCGTTTAATAGTGAATCGGTTATACATCATTTACAAACAATAATACAAACATTTTAAAGAACATGACCATTCACATATAGAATTGTAAGTGACTAACAGGGTTAAAACAATACTAACCGTAAAAACACTTACTACATATAAAAGATAGAGATAAGAACCAGTTGCTAATATACAGTTGTTCTCGTCCTAATTTGATAAATGGAGAAAATTAGTTTCCTTTATTTTTAGGGTCTTTTTCTAAAGTGAGGGGAAATTTATTATTCGTATGTGCGGACAGACAGGCGGACAGACAGAGACAAACACGTGGATACTAAAAATGTTGTATATCAATTGTGTGAAAACTTGACTAATGCCAGATTGTATATAAATGCTATATTCCGTGACTTGTTCCAACCAGATTGGACTTTTATTAAAAGAAATTAGGGTAAACGTCATACAACGGATTATACCAGCTCAAAACGCTAGTAGACGGACGTACAGACAGACAGACAGACGCACAGACAGACGGGCACTGATAATCCTAAATACCATCAGCATGAAAACTTGATTAATGTCAGAGTGTATATAAATGCTATATTACGTGACTTGCTCCAATCAGACTGGGTGACTATTAACCCTTTCCCAAACAAGAACTGGTTTTGACGTCCCTTATAGAAAAGGCTTGGGAAAACATTGAGACAAAAGAAGAAACTGCTGATAACCAGCAGTTTCTCCTTTTGTCTCAATATTTTCTGGACCATATTGTACACAATTCCTATCTTTTATAACATCCATTTTGTCTTTTGTGGCAGTTTATGAAGTGGATTATCCTAATTTTTTGTCGTTCGGGAGAGGGTTAAGAGAAATTAGGCGAAATGTCTCAGAAATGCCAGTCTATTGAATAGCTTCTATGTTCTACTATTGACCATCCACCGTATTCACCTTAACCCTTTCCCAAACAAGACCTGGGCGAATGGGAGATGATCAGAAAACATTGAAGAAAAAGATATCAGTATTGTCTCATTTTTGTAAAATATTTTTGTGCTATAATGCAAGAAATGACCGTATTTATTTAAACCCATAACGTCTGTCGTAGCATCCAATTCCGAGTGATCTAATTTTTGATTTAATTACTTTGTGTTACTATTTTTCGCTCGATTGTGGTATTTCATATGCCTTGGTGGAGACACGTGACAAAATAATTGCAGTAAATAATTATTCAATGATTCTTTTAATGTGACCGATTTTAATTCGGGTTGAAGCAGAGTTTGAGTTTATCGGGGTTTTACGCCGTTTTCAACTTCTAATGTCATATCGCGGCGGCTGGAGCACCTAACCGTGGGTTCCTGGTATTTCTCACACCAGTACAACCGCAATATCCAAACCGAGTCTCCAGCTGTTCTCTCACATAGATGATTCACACCCATTGGTGAGAGACAAATGACTTTTGTCAAATGTCAGAATGGATACTGGACGAGCCGGGGTTCGAACTCGAGACCCCTGGATTGACAGACTATGACGTAACCGACTGAGCCATCCCACTGGTGGTGACTAAAACAATTTTCGCTACAGCAAGGTATAGATATTTTGCGTTTAAATGTGAATTTATATATTTTTTTTCCTAATGACAATGGACTTGTTCTAAAAACAGACCGGGTTTACCGTTTTGTATTGACAAACTGTCGGTGTTGTTATAAAATCTCGTAACCACGGCTTCGATAAAGCCATAGTTACGATATTTTATAACAACACCAACGGAAAACATTGATCGCGAAAAAACGTCCCATGCTTTGGCTGAGTTCACCACCAGTGTATCCGATCTCGTCGGGGGTTGAAGCAGAGAAAGCGGGCAAACATCGTGGACTCACTTGTTACGAGAGATTCCTCAATGTTTCCCAAAGTTGTAAATGAACTTGGAATTTGTATGCCCTCATATCGAAATATCGGGGCTTATTGTTTTACTCGTGTCCGTCACTCTGTCCGTCTGTTATCATTTTGAGCAGGTATCATCTGTTGTTGGATATTTCGCCTAATATCGCTCAATAACCACCCAGTCTGATCAAACCAAGTCACGGAATTCAGGGTTTATATACACTATGGTATCAATCATGTTTTCTTGCCTTTGAAATATAACATAATCAGTGTCCGTCTGTCTGGCTGTCCGTCCGTACGTCTGCTAGTATTTTGAGCTAGTATCATCCGTTGTAAGACATTTCGCCGATTTTCTCTTAATAACCACACAGTCTGATAAGACCAAGTCACGTAATAAAGCATTTATATACATTCTGGTATTAATTAAGTTTTCATACCAGTGATTTATAACATTAACAATGTCCGTCTGTCTGCCTGTCCGTCTGCCCATCTGCCAGCAATTTGAGCTAAGTTGTCATCCGTTGAAAGACATTTCGCTTAAGGACAGATCCTCCAGTTGTTACTGCGCAACTTACTGCGCATATCCTAAATAACGAAATAAAGCTGTTTCAGTAATTGGCCTTTTTCAGCAAATGTATTTCTTACATTTAGTTAATGTTTGGTTGATAAATGACAAGACTCTTTTCGGTTTTTTCAATTTTCTCTGTTTGGCCAATTAAAGTGTAATAGTACTCGGATGGTACATTTCGCTTTCTGTTACGCGTTCAAAATGTGGCGTTAGCGATAGGAAACAGAGCACCAAAAGCAACGTGGTGTCTTTATGAGATAGTCCGCTTCAGATGGACACAAAAGATGACACGTTTTATTATCTAAAGCTGGTAATAAGGAAGAAAATGGAAAAAAGTAGTGAAACAATTTCGGACAGAGCTGTAAAAAGTAAACCGAATTTTACTTATAACTAAGAAAAACGCTTGGTTTGATATATTTTTCTTTTTTTGTTTTTGTAGGTATGACAGAGCACTATGTCTATACCAAAAAAGAAAAAATTCTTACCGCTGGAATATTTTTTATTATCAGAAACGTTGCGAAAAAAGAGCAATTTCAGCTACTTTTGAAAGATTGTTTTACTAAAAATTTCAAAATCATCACTAAATTTTCCCAAATTGATAATCATTTTGACAGAATAAAACATATTGAACACAATAAAGACTTATTTATGTAATCCTTGTCATTTCCAACACCTTTTTGTGGGTATTTAAGTGACACCTTATTTTTGCAATTTTAGACAAGAGTAGTCTCCCTTGAAATTCAATAACTTTTTAATTCGCTTGGTGACCTATAATTTTTAAGTCATTTTTTTACTTCTCATATATTTAAATATCAGTACAGAAAAAATAAAAAAATTCTTACCGTGGGAAATAAATGGAGGATCTGTCCTTAATTCCTCTCAATAACCATGCAGTATGATTATATTCACTCACGAAATACAGTATTTATATACAATCCGGTATTAATACAGTTTTCATACCAATGGCATACATAACATTATCAGTGTCTGTCTGTCTGTCTGTCTGTCTGTCTGTCTGTCTGTCTGTCTACTCATCTGTCATCATTTCAACATCTTTAAATTTGGGCCAGTCTAAAAAATTGCCATCTTGTTGTGGGTTAAATAGTTTCATTAGACCACAATAGACTCCCAAAATGGGGTTGGAATAAACTCTATCTGACCCACAAGTTTGATTGATCGAGCAAGATTAATAATATGCCCCGCGTCATCTTAAACCGGGGATTCTTTATTTTGTGGAGAAATCGACTGTTGATCACGGTGGATAATCACGTGATACAATATTCTCAGAAAATCTTCGATAATTTTGTAAATACTGGACCGATTTGAATTCAGTTTAAAGCAGAGAAGGTGGACAGACGTCACGCATTAGATGGAAGCGGTCGATTTTTGATTAATCAGTTGATAAAAAAGCTATTGAAGATAAACCAAAATTTTGGTTTATCTTCGATAACTTTTTTATCAGTTGATTTTTCAAAAACCAACCACGTCTAGGTTATTCCTGACTTTCTTCCACCTTCCCTGCTTCAAACCGAATTCAAATTGGTCAGGTATTGCCAAAGTTATTGAAGATTATCGAAAATTCTAAGTCACGTGATTATACACCGTGTGTTTATGCAACTATAATTATGTAGGAGATTCGTTTGACGAAACAACAACAACAACAACAGTAACGACACTAACCAAATCAACAAAAACAACAACAAATGCAGAAATTATTCAAAAATGTTTGCTAATACTTGACCGATTTGAATTTGGTTTGAAGCAGAGAATGTATAAGTATTTTATAATGTAGATTTCCTGTAATTATGTGGTGGATTTTTAAAACAACACCTGCTAAATTGTTATTGACAATTTCGTTTGGTTGTCAATATTTCTTTTCATTATGCGATGTTTAAAAGATCACCCACGTGTTGAAAGTCCTTAGTGTTTTTTGGTTGTTGTTTTTTTTTTCGTTTTCTCTGATTCCAACCGCATTCAAATTGGTCACGTACTTACAGATGCATTGAAAATTATTTGTCATTGTTTTGCTATTTTGGAAAGATTAGAAATGCAATTTTTCTTGAAAGCACCGATTTTCAATAAAGTTAGCTCATCCCACCCTCTTTCGCGTGACACGACACAATAAAAGCCAAAAACAATGGCATGTACAATTTACTCCTTCACCGTTTGATCACGTGATAAGCCACGTCAATCATCCGGGCTGTCAAGAACTCTGGGTAATTTTTACGCCATTTTCTTTTCTGTAGAAGCGAGAATGAGATTTTTGATTGACGACTTGAAATAATATCGTGTATTCTTTGACGCCTTTGAATTGGGATATATCGTCAAATCACGTAGGCTTTCAATGAAAAGGGGACAACCCAGAGATTATTTTCCTGCCGAAGGAAAAAAATAGTGAATGTTTTATTTTCTTGAATTGAAACTGGGCACTAATAAATATTATCTTGTCCTTCAAATGCAGTTGCACAGAAAACAACTTACATGCAAAAATACCTTTCATTCATAGTATTTTCTTCTTTGAGAAAATAGAACTTTCCTAAATTGTCATCTGCCCTATATCGATTAAGCGAAAATTTTCAGTATATATGAGAATATTGCTCCGCCTCGATTTAAAGATCCTAAAACCACCAAATCTGTGTTGTTTCTGTCTTTTTAATTGCCGCCAAAATAGTAGGCCTATGTTTATTCGAGAAATTTCGGTTACTTTTTTATTCCAACAGTTTTATTTTAATCACGAAAACCCAAACTGTCCTATATTATCACGACTGTATCGATTGTACTACTATATCACTTTTTATCAAGCGGGAAATAATTTCGAGAAGTGCAGAAAAAAACAACAGATAGACAAAAAGATCAGATAATGTCGATTTTTTGTTGCCATTCGTTTGTTGTTATATCCGATTTCCTTCGCATACTACAACAACTCAAACCGTCCTAAATTGACTCATAGGCCTACCAGTCAACTCGCAAAAATACAATTTTATATTTTAAGGATTTAAACTATATTTGAAAGTGATTTCTTACTCGATAACACTTCAGCCCGTCCTAGGTTGCCTCATATTGATTGCGCCACAATCTTTTGGTTTATTAGAACATGAGCCGTTGATCTAAAAATGAATGAATAAATAATTGTGAATAAATGTGAGGTGACAAGATGCTCGGTGACAAGATGCTCTTGTCACCTCACATTTATTATTTCATTTTGGGGTAGAATGTTTGTATATATATACATTTTAACTCAAATAGTATTTTCGTACTCGACAAAAAACTCAAAACATCCTAAATTGCCTCATGATATCGATTTGGTGAGATTGTCTCGGTATAGCAGAAGATCATGTCAACTCGCAAAAATACATTTTTTTTTTATTTTTTTCAGAAATTTATTTATATTTTTCATAAACTCAAAACGTGTTTATTTACTTTTTCTTAAACGCAAATAGTGTTGTATTTACTCGAGAAAACCCAAACCGTCCTAAATTGCCTCATATTGATTGAGTCAGGGTTTCTCGGTATAACAGAAATAGTCGACTCGCAAAATTACAATATTATATTTTTTTAAGGATTGTATCTATTTTTTTCTTTATTTCAAAAGTTTCTTTAATTCAAATTGCCTTACTCCCCCCCCCAAAAAAAAAAAAAAAAAAAAAAAAAAAAAAAAAAAAAAAAAAAAAAAACACCTCCAGCCGTCCTAAATTGCCTCATATCGATTGAGTCAGAGTTTCTCACTTTAACAGAAATAGTCGACTCGCAAAAATACAATATATTTTTTAAGGATTGTATCTATATTTTTCTTTATTCCAAAAGTTTCTTTAATTCAATTTGCCTTACTACCCCCCCCCTACCCCCCCCCCCCCCCAAAAAAAAAAAAAAAAAAAAAAAAAAAAAACACAACACAACTCCAGTCGTCCTAAATTGCCTCATATCGATTGAGTCAGGGTTTTTCGGTATATCACAACATAGCCCAGTATTGATCCAGTCAACTCGCAAAAATACAAATTTATATTTCTTCAGAAATTTATTTATATTTTTCTTAAACTCAAAAAGTGTTTCCTTACTTTTTCTTAAACGCAAATAGTGTTGTTTTTACTCGAGAAAAGATTCAATCGTCCTTAATTGCCTGATATCGATTGAGTCGGAGTTTCTTGGTATATCAAAACATCGTCCAGTCTTGATCCTGTCAACACTAAAAAGGAAAATCTTTTATTTTTAGGAATTTATTTATATTTTGCTGCATTTATATTTTTCTTAAACCCAAAAAATATTTTCTTACTCGAAGAGAACTCTGAACCGTCCTAAATTGCCTGATATCGATTGAGTCAGGGTTTCTCGGTAGGCCTATATCAGAACATCGCCCAGTCTTGATCCTGTCAACACTAAAACATACAAAAATAGTTTTGTTGCTCTCAAAAGATTCATGTTCTGTACTTGTTTTTATTGAGCATATTCTTTTCGTTTTTCCTAGCCTTTTCCTCCTTCAATACCTCCCAAACCGTCCTAAATTGCCTCATAAAGATTGAGTCAGAATATCTCGGTATATCTGAACACGACCCGTCTTAATCATGTAATACAATTTCATATTTTTTTCAGAAATTTACTTGTATTTATATTTTTAAACCCAAAACGTGTTTTCTTACTTTTTGATAAATGCAAATAGTGTTGTTTTTACTCAAAACCCAAATCGTCCTTAATTGCCTCATATCGATTGAGTCTCTCGGCGTCGCTATTACAGAAATAGTCGACTAGCAGAATTAATATCTTATACTTTTTAAGGATTGTATCTATATTTTTCTTTAATTCAAATTGCCTAACTCAAAAAAAAAAAAAAAAAAAAAAAAAAAAAATCCAGTCGTCCTAAATTGCCTCATATCGATTGAGTCAGGGTTTCTCGGTGTATCAGAGCAACTTGGTCTTAACAACTCGCACAAATACAATTTGTATTTTTTGGCATTTTTTTATTTTTTCTCAAAAAACTTCAAAAATTGTTTTCTTACATTTTCTTGCAAATAGTGTTGTTTTTACTCCAGAAAACTTCAACCGTTCTAAATTGCCTGATATCGATTGAGTCAGGGTTTCTCTTTAGTATATCACAACATCGCCCAGTCTTGATCCTGTCAACACTAAAACATATACAAATAGTTTTTGTTTCTCTCAAAAGATTCATGTTCTGTAGTTGTTTTCATCGAGCATAATTTTTGGATAGCCGTTTCCTCACCAAAAACCTACCAAACCGTCCTAAATTGCCTCATATCGATTGAGTCAGGGTTTCTTGGTATATCAGAACATCGCTCCGACTTGATCTTGTCATCTCGCAGAAATAAAATCTTTTACTTTTATGGATTTATTTATATTTTGCTGCATTTATACTTTTCTTAAAGTCAAGAAATATTTTCTTACTCAAAGTGAAAATCTGAGAAAATCCAAACCCATCATAAATTGTCACATTTTGATTGTACCGCCATTTTTTGGTTTATTAGAACACGACCCATTGATCTAAAAATGAACGAATAAATGTGAGGTGACAAGATGATCTTGTCACCTCACATCTATTCATTCATTTTTGGGTGAAATGTTCGTCTATTTATCTTTACTCAAACAGTATTTTCTTACTTCATAAACCCCCAAACCGTCCTAAATTGCCTCATATCGATTGAGTCAGGGTTTCTCGGTATATCAGAACATCGCCCAGTCTTGATCCTGTCAACACTAAAACATACATCATCCCGCCTAAACGATCGTCCAAAATTACTGATCATTTATCTTCATTCTTTTCTTCTCTCATATTGCTTGTATTCCCGGATAAATACGGAGATCATATGTGTGAGAAACGTACGCCAATTTAACGCTCAACTTATTTGCGCTTTATTTATAGGGACACAGTCTAGATAATTCAAACTTAAGAGCAACATTGGAGAACCCCAAACATGCACGCGGGTGTCATGCACTGCATCATCTCCTGATTGATAACCAAAGTACTGACGGTTTTTTAAACTCATTTTCCGTTACTTTCAATCATATTACAATTATTCTTATATAAATATTGAAATCGCTTTGAAATCAATACAAATTCACGCTAAATACCAAATTACTATGGTATGATAGGGTACTTTCTGCGACAATTGTAGTTCTTTTAATTTATTTCTCTGTTTTTCTTCCAAATTCATGTAATTGCAGCTATACACACGGTGATGTGTTAAAATCTGATTTAAAACGACGATATTTGGTATAATAGATTCACTATGCTTCATTTGATTCGTTTCAAAACAACAACATTTATGAATGGGTCAAAGTGAGAGTCATGGCAGATGATAACACACATACAAGTACTAGTATTATTGGGAAGGTATTTTTCCTGTAAGATTATTTAGGATTCCGGACAAACAGGATTTGTATACAATGAAACATGGAGAATCTTGTGACAAATTAAAGGAGAAATTGATGGTTATCAACATTTTTTCCTATTGTCTCCCAACATTTTACTGAACATTTTACTGCCCCCAACCCCTCGATATAGGCTATGTTTACTTTTTTTTTCCTGGGGATTATTTAGGATTACAATGGTGGAATGCTGATTATCAGCATTTTCTTCTTTTGTCTATTTAACCAAACATTTTCTTGACCAAAGCCTCGATAAAAAAGACTAGGATTTCTTTTTTCCTGAAGGATTATTTAGGATTCCGGGCAAACAAGCAGCTATTTCTGAATACAAGCAACTAATGAATTTTGTACGTGATTTGTGTGTGTAAAATGGCGGAATCGATGGACAGAGAGGCGAAAACGGCCATTGTCATTGCAAAACCTCGTAACTCCAGCTTTACCAAGTTGGAGTTACGAGGTTTTGCAAAACCACCCACGAAATGGTCGTAACATTGTGAACGAGTTGATATTATACGAAACAATGTCTTTTGGTGATAGAAATGTCATAGCTAGGGTTTAGATCAATAGCTGTGATAATTTCACCCATTTCTTGTCGAGCCTCGATAGCTTAATTGGTAGCTAAGTCGGAGTTTGTTAGTTCATAGAGTCGTGAGTTCGAACCATGACTCGGCCAATATCCATTCTGATATTTTACAATTAAATTCAAATGTCTCTTACCAATGGATGTAAATCATCTATGTGAGAGAGCAGCCGGAGGCTCGGTTTGGATATTGTGGTAGAACTGGTATGAGAAATACCAGGAATCACAGTTAGGTGGTCCAACCGCTGCGATATTATCATAGCAGTTGGCAGAGGCTTTAATCCTCAATCAATCAATCAATCAATCAATCAATCAATCAATCAATCAATCAATCAATCAATCAATCAATCAATCAATCAATCAATCAATCAATCAATCAATCCAATCAATCAATCAATCAATCAATCAATCAATCAATCAATCAATCAATCAATCAATCAATCAATCAATCAATCAATCAATCAATCAATCAATCAATCAATCAATCAATCAATCAATCAATCAATCAATCAATCAATCAATCAATCAATCAATCAATCAATCAATCAATCAATCAATCAATCAATCAATCAATCGATCAATCAATCGATCAATCAATCAATCAATCAATCAATCAATCAATTAATCAGCCCTAAACAACACTTGTTTTGACACCCCCCACCCCCCCCCCCCCCCCATGTAGAGAATGCCAGCACTTCGCTGCTTCTCAACAAAAACCTCGTAACTGCACCTTCTTTTAAGCTGCACGTAGGTGGCTTTTGTTGAAAAGGGAGGACTTTCTCCTTCTCTCACAATCCTCTCTATGATATTTACATACAATGTATATTGATTCTCGGACCCATAAGTTCTGTCAACACCTTTGAATTTGGTCCTCTCAAAGTTTTTCCAGAAACCATGTTTTGGGGGGAAATGTGCATCAATAGAAGACAATATTGTTCCTATAATGGCATTATTTACTACATGTATTCTTGATTATTTCAGTTACCCAGTTTCTCTTCAAATGACATTAACAGTCAAACAATCAGCATTCTAGGGCAAATTACTGTTCATGGAATCATTACCGATGCTCCATAATTTTATTAGTTTATAGCTATTAGTCTAAATGATTAGCTAAATGCACGTTCTTGTATCTTTAGCGTAAGAAATTTTGTGCCTTAACGCTTTCCAATTTTCTAAGATGACCCAATTTTAAAGCTGCTGCCAACGATAAAATGTGGTAAATAAGCATCAACAAAGTCACGGCAATTTGGTCTAGTCTTAACCATTTGGTCCCAAAGTAGGCTAATGCGACAGGGTCAACATTCTTTGGCCTTTTTAGGTATTTAATTCCTGACGTTATACGGGACCCGCATGGTTAAGTACTCATCAAGGGCATGTAACCTTTTACGCAAATGACACCGTGCCTTCTTCTATCGAAAGGGGGCCATGAAGGAGTTTACTTTTGTTCACTAGTCATTTTCAAGGCTCATCAACATGGATCAAATGCACGTGGCATGTCTTTTCTATATAAGTCACCTCCTCACTCCATTTTCTTCCATAAGACAGTAAAACTTGACTTAAGAATTTCTGCCCATCATTAGATACCAAACAATGCGGGCATATTCGGGCGTCATCCATGGCAACGTGAATTAACGATAGATATGCCTACCATCGTCAATTTCTGGGCGTCATCCGTAAAAACGAATACTGACGCAGGATATCCTCGTCATTTTCCGTTGCCACAAATGACATCCAAAGATTCACAAAGTGTTTGGTATTTTAATGATGGCTTATAATCCTCAAAGGGGTGTTACCTTTGTGTCAAAGTCACATGTTTCAGCCTCATTTACATGACACACTATTCGTCATCTCCGATCAACCAATAGGTTGAAACTTGTTGAATTGTCAGTAGGCCTAGACTTGTTTACTCGACCCTTTCCCAACAAAAGCCATATCTTAGACGTCCTATATAGAAAAAATCTTGAGAAAACAGAGACAAAAGAAGAAAATTTTGACAACGATCATCTGTAATTCCTGTTTTGTATTGCTTTCAAATGATGTCCATATCACTCCCATGTTTTCGTCTACGGCAGCTTCCAGTTGAAAACTGTGTAGGCTAACATTCTTATTTGACAATGGGTAAAGGTTACTTTACTTGTCGTGTAGCCTATAACAGCTTCTAAATTGGAACACTCTGTCATTCGGGAAAGGGCTAATGGTCATTCTATATATTAGAAATGTACAACAAGCGTCTTATTGGCTTTTAAGGTCAAAGGAAAATGTCTCATTATCTGAATTCGTAGCTGTGAAGGTCATTACAATTTTGATCGCCGAATGAAGAGGCAGAGCTACTGTTAAGAGGTGCCGGTGACTTTTAATCAAAGTACTGAAAGTACTGTTGGGAAGCAAATTTGTAAATAATGTAGGCCTGCCCAGAAATGCAGTACTTTGATTATGTACTTTGATTATCCATTTGAATACCTTGAATACTTTGATTCCATGCTGGAGTTGTTGTATCTTTTTTTAGCACAGCATTCGTGCATATTTATTGTTTGTGTAAATTAATTATTCATAGCTTTGAATATATTTCATAGTTCAGTAAACTTGACTGACCCATTTACAAGGAAGGCCATTGGACTGATCTTTGAACCATAATAAAGCAAATTACTACGTCGGTCTTTTCTTCTCTTAGAGACATGATTAATTGAATGTTTCATTTTCAGTCACACAATATCTATATATACTAAGCACAAAAATATAGGGATAATGAAACTCATTGACAAATAAGAATTAAAATTTCAAGTTTCTGGGAAGTTGTTATACTTTTTTTGGTAAAACTACTATTACTTATGCTTTGTGTGAAAATATTGTGCAGTCACAGGTCGTTGATTTCATAACATAGGCATATACACTAAAGAGGGGTCAGCATTGAAAAATCACAAATGGGCCAAATTTGTGCATACACATGCGATTTCCGCATTTCTGAATAAAAACTAAACAGTACACATTCGCAAACAAGTCCTTAGCTGTGGAAAGATGGTTCTACATTGTCGTCTAACCGACCGCCAACACTGGCAGATGTAGGAAAGCTCGAGCTTGCAGTTAACCAAACTAATGTTGTATTGAGGATTGCTGTGTCACAAAGCGTATAATTGTGGGCTGCATTGACCTAGCAACCGATCGGCGCGTTATTCTGTTCTTTCGCTATCATAGAGATTTTAAGTTTACTTATTGAAAATAAGCGGCATCAACATACCGGGGTCTTTCAGGGCCACTTTAAACATGCAGGCATCCAAGTACAGGGATAATCTCAAGAAACACAGATTTGGACCCTACAAGTCGTATACGCAGTACTGACACTATTATGCGATTTTCGAAACAGACGGTACTGCTACATACGCCCGATGATTAACCAGTCTATAATAGCGCGACCGAAAACCTTTTGAATTTAGAACAAGCTTATTGAAGAAATTTGAGTAAATTTTGGGAATTTCGTGGTAAAAAATTAAACCAATTCCGATATCCCTATGTTGTTGTGCTTAGTATATATAACTTCAGACTTACATTTTGAATATTCGAATGACTGTTACCTCATTAGTCTTTGCTTTTGATAGAACTATTTATAGTGAGGAGGACCGGAAGATGTTGTGTGATATGCAGAGAATGGTAAAGTGCAGAGAGAGAGGTGGCTGCCTAGAGAAGCAAATTTTGCAAAATTTGCTTCCCAAAAATAAAACATTTAACTGAGTGTGCAACAAACCATATGTCGTCGAGATGATTAAAATGAGTACCATGTAGGGTTTGGATTTGAAATAAGAAATTTAGACTGTCTTCACCCGCTCTTATCAGTTGCTCTGACAATATGATATATAGCCCAAATTACGGGGTCTGGAAAGGAATACTTATTGGCATTTTAGGAAACCAGGGTCCGGTTGTATAAACATTGGTTAGCCCTAAATAATTGATTAAGCACCTTTTTTGGTTAAATTTTCCTGAAACCACATAAGGAAATATATAACCAAAACATGTATTAAGCAATTAGTCAAGACTATTCGAGTCCAGATAGCTAACACTATTTAGATGTACATTTCAACAGAAATCACGAGGAATCTACATACACTACAAAATACAGAAGAATTTATGTCGCTTTCAACAAAAACCTCGTAACTGCAGCTTAAAACAAGCTGCAGTTACGAGTATTTTTTTAAAAAGCAGCTTACTGTTACTCTACAAGAAATTGTCAACTGTCTATATAGACACAAATAGACATTTCTCTGCTATCGATTTTACGCGGGTAAACCTTTTTCCTATAACTTTATTAGTTAAGCTGTGTTTACTTCATTAGATGCGGCGTTTCCATGTGTTGCTATCAAGATTTTTTGCTATGTTGTTTGGGCCTCTAGCTCGGCCCTTTTCGGGGCTTTGGTATTACCCTTTCCTAAATAAGATCATTATAGTCATGTCTTTAAACAAGGTGTTGCTCAATAATAGTATCGTTGAAAGAAAAAAAGGAATGTTCGATATTTTATTTTCTTCTATCTGTATTGTGGCTAAACAGCTACAGGTATTCCAAGGCTTTGTAAATTACATGGTCTCATTTTTAATTTTCTACACCATACCAATGAAACGTATGTATGAAATCTAAACTAAATGTAAACATAATAGATCTAGTTCTATGTACAACGGTCTTTGTCCGTAATCTATTTTTGTCGTTTTATTCTCGGGAGACGGTAGGAGATGAGTTTTGTATTCGATTTGTGTTTTCTACATATTGATGTGGATTGAGAAAAACGTCCCGTGGCAAAGTCCATAATACAATAAACATGTGACGATAGAAAACAAATAAAGTAATGAGATTTCGTGCTATCGGGAGACGATTTTTAGAATGACATTATCTAGGTCGTGTAGCAAGACGAGAAACATATGAAGACTGAAAAGCAAGGCCAGAAAAGCTGTAATGATTGTCCACAAAATACTTCATAATAAAATGGGTTTAGATTGAAGACAACTTGTTACACAGTACAATATATGACACAGATCGAAAAAATAAATAGATGCTTTTCACCATCAACATCGTAACTGCAGCTTGTTTTACGATGCAGTTTTGAGGTATTTGTGGAAAAGCAATGACATGAACTTATACACCAACTTGTCATGAATACTACATAATTGGTCAACGTCAAGACAGACTTTGGTGTCATTTTTTATGAAAACGGAATTCATAAAATAGAAAAGATTTACATAAAGAAGTGTACAATGACCATGTTCGTAATCCATTTTGTCGTTTTATTCTCGGGAGACAGTATTTTACTAGGAGATGAGTTTTGTACTCGATTTGTGTTTTCCACATATTGATGTGGATTGAGAAAAACGTCCCGTGGCAAAGTCCGTAATACAATAAACGTGTGACGATAGAAAACAAATAAAGTAATGAGATTTTGTGCCATCAGGAGACGGTTTTTGGAATGACATTATTTAGGTCGTGTGATAAACTGGAAAACATATGAAAGACTGAAAAGCAAGGCCAGACAAGTTTTAATAATTGTCCAGAGAAAACTTTTTATGAGTTTAGATTTATGACAACTTGTTATAAATACATAACATTATATGACACAGATCGAACAAAATATAGATGCTTTTCACCAAAAAAAACCTCATAACTGCAGCTTGTTTCAAGCAGCAGTTACGAGCTTTTTGTTGAGAAGCGACGACATGAACGTATACATGTATTCTAACTTGTCATGAATACTTCATAATTGACCTAACGCCGACTGTCAATCAAAAACATCGATTAGCCAATGGACGATCACATGCACATGCCCATTGTTTGCCTTAAATTCTATGTTGGTCAATTGGTTAACTTAAACACAGACTTCGGTGTCAAAGGATTTATCTATTTATTTTTTTGAAAATGGAATTCATAGAATAGAAAAGATTTACCTAAAGAAGTGCACAATGACCTAGTCTGTAATCCATTTCTGTCGTTTTATTCTCGGGAGACAGTATTTATTAGGAGATGAGTTTTGTATTCGATTTGTGTTTTCTACATATTGATGTGAATTGAGAAAAACGTCCCGTGGCAAAGTCCGTAATACAATAAACATGTGACGATAGAAAACAAATAAAGTAATGAGATTTCGTGCTAGGAGAAGACGGATCTGGGTCGCGAAATATTTGTCTTGATACTAGAAAAAAAGATTATGGAGTATGCAAAAATAAAAACATGATTCTAGTTAGATTGCGCAATTCGAGAAGAATAGCCACCGTTTTGATGTCATGTATCTATTTTTTCATCATCATTAAGTTCTTTTTCTGAGAGATTTTTTTTTCTTTTTGTGATTTTGAACTAAGGATTGTATTTCCTCGAACTTCCGATAAAAGTATTTCGCCTACGTTTGCAAAATATTGCAGTCCAAGAAAATTACTTCAAACAATTGAAAGTGGCTAGATGCGGTGTACTATACCGACCCAAAATAGACTTTAATCAGTAGCGTTAGTTAATGGTGAAAAATAGCATAATTATATAATATATAAATACTTGTCATTTCACCCTGAGCCTATAGTGTGTTTAGTCATAAGAATAGTCTTACCAAGACGAGTCTAATGAGTAAACACAGCATAGGATTGGAGAAGATATAATAGTTTATTTTTTCATCACCTACTCTTAACCAGAGCCCTGTAACAATATTCCACGAAATTGTTTGACATTAGAGTAAATTGAAATATTGTTTGTGACTGTTCTATGTCATAAATGATAAACACTGAGCAGCTGCTACGAAAATTAATCCTCCGAGCTAAACCAGGATTTGATTTCAAGCAGCTTTCTGTCGTAGGATAATTTTCCTTAACCAGACGACACTGTAAACCAGGCCATTACCGAGAACTTTTTTTAAAAAAAATAAGTCGGCATACATTTCACCAAGGTATTCACGACACTTAAAGTGACATTTCACGATTATTTTTGCATAAATTTTACTTTTATTCTATCTGAAAGAGCATCTTTTCTTGTGAAAATTTCCAGTCAAAATATTGAGCAGTTTACGAAAAATATATATTTTTGTGCTAAAATTTGACAAATTGTTGTGGACAACAGTTCAGATTTATATAGAATTTGTCATTTCTGTTTCAACTTTAAAGGCGCATTTTTCGCTTATAAATAAAAACTTAAAAAAACCTGATAGCATTTCTACGCATTAGAATAAACAATCTTTGCATCAAGACATACTTTTAAAAAATAAAATAAATGTGAAATGTCACTTTAAAAAAGATAGGAGTTTCGTTTCCCCACAAAGACTTCTAAACGATTCAAAATTAGGAGAAAATTAATATTTCGTCACTTTTCAGCGAAAACCCTGTAACTGCAGCTTAAAAAAGCTGCAGTTACGAGGTTTTCGTTGAAAAACATCAATTTGTGATTCGTCAAGCTAGACGGGACAGTGAAGAGCAAAAAGTGTCGATCCTAGCCTGTCTATATGGTTTGACTAGAGTGGACATTTTTCACTCTAAGGTAATTTTCTGTAGCTGTTTCTTGATTGTTTTTTCCCTATATTACTACATGTTCATATTTAAAATGTGACATCTATTTTAAGTCAGTTCTAGTCTGATCTATTTTTCGAAGTTTCGAAGTTTGTTTTTATTGACTTCTAAACGGTACCTTCCAGCTGCTGGGTCAGTCACATAATTTTTCGACTTACCGGACTCCATAATCTATTCAAGCAATGAAAGAATAACAAAATTCGATATCTTTTTCTATAAAATGACGCGACAAATTGAAGGACTAATGTTGCATTAAAGTCGTAAACTCCTATATACAAATTTGACTAATTTACGAACTTTCCGAACAGCACCAGGGCGTCGAAAAGCTGTGATCGAAAGCCGGCCATTATTTAGAAATCAAAATACATTTTACTTTCCCGAGCGAAAAGATTCGAGCCTTGTAAGAACTAGAAGTATTTGCAAACGCCAATGGCTTTTCTTAATGGGATTTGCTAAAAAGAAAATCAATGGAAGCATGAAAATAATAATTAAAGAAAAATAAATAAAAATGTTGATTTCAACATTATCTTTTCGCTCAATGTTTTTTTCGAGATGTCTCGCTCCTTTTGGAAAGAGTTACGATATTTTTGGGTTCACGTTCCTTGCTCATTCAATGATATACAATGAGAATCTGTCTTTTTCTGAATTGATTTTAATAAACCAATAATTACGCCCACAAAACGTAACGTATCTAACACCTTCTTACACGAAATAGATTAAAATTCTTGAACGATTGCTATAATTCAGAGAAAAGTTAAACCAAACTTGTTTTTCATGTTTTACAAAAAAAAGGCTCTGAATTTATAATCACCTTCGTGTGGTCTTAGCTGTTGATTTCGGCTTACAAGCCAAATTTTGAACTTCGTGCACCTTCTGGTGTCATCCGTTGCAACGGAAATCTACGATGGTATACACTTGTAAATTTCCGTGCGCCATTCGTGACAACGGGTTTAATCCGAAATTTCTCTGACGAAATTCGCTCTTTGATATTTGGATGTCGCTCATTTAAATGAGCGACATCAACATATCAAAGAGCGAATTTCATCAGAGAAAACTCGGATTACAACGGGGTATGCAGCATGTCGTAGCTCAATCGTCAATGGAGTGCATGTATAACGTATATAGCGGTTCATATGATGACATCACGTTTCCTACGATTTAGTGTTCGACCTACTTTATGGACCAATGAATTTGCAGTATATTTTAGAACTTTCGCCGCTCTATTTCGCATAAACGGGCTGTCAGGTAGTTTATGTGACGTCTATACATAGCCACGCCCAGTCTCCAATGAACCGCTAGCGAACACTAAGTCAGATATAGCCTGTATAGAAGATTCTACGCGATATAAACATTCAATACGCTGCGCGCATTTGAGTGTTTATTTCGCGTAGAATCTACTTTACAGCCTCTGTTTAATACGTAAACAATCTTGAAGCCTAACTACAGCAACAATTTTACTGAATAATCTCTTGGTGGACTTCCCAAGGCGTAACCATGCCTTTTCAAACAATCCATGGTTTTAATGACTGAAAAAAGGCTTTTTGCAAACATAAAGAGAAAAGAAGAAATGTTGACTGAACGGCATTTTCTTCGTTTCACTTAACATTTTTTATGATTTGATTTATAAATTTTTGGCTTAAAGTATCATTTATTCTGTTGTGGGCCATTCTTTTGAAATTAAGTCTTTAAAGACTATAGCTTTATCATTAGGGAAAGGGTTAAGCCCCTTATATATGATATATCACAAATATTCAAATGGAAAAGTCTTAAATGCAATGTAACTGATGAAACGCACTCGCCAAACTGCTATTATCTATATTTTCACCATGTTCTTAATTCTCCGAAGTACTTGTATTTGGTTCGTTCTGTCTTAAATTGCCTGATTTATATGTTTATACCTCACTTTTTATCTTGATAAACTGTCTTGTTTTCAGTTCCCACTTTTATCTTCACGCGAATGATTCCTTGCAAAGGCTTACATTGAAGCGACAATTAAGATTTTTGGACCTTATGATTTGAGAACACGACATGACTTTGATGAATTATCAAGAATTTAGAAACATGTATCAGCTATATCTTTTTACTGCAACTGTATTTCGTTTTAAATGAAGGCTGAATTATGTCCCCATTTCACGGTACGGAAACTACAGAGACAGAGCCATTGGCTCTGTCGCTTAAATCCTCTGGGGCGCTTCCGGCCATGTGTGGCTCTGTCTCTGGGGTCGCGATTTTTTGACAAAAACAGATGAGTGTTCAACTTTGTTGATCATTTATTTTCTTCTGGTGCTTAAAATCGAAAAACCGGGAATGTCATGCTCCCCTAAGACCATTTATCTGCCTGTTCTAATTCTGTGGGCTTCAAAGTCGGCAGGGTTTTCACATGATCATTGTCGTCGTGGGTCGACCCTATGTGATTTTTTCTTGTTTACATCATGTATTCATGTACATTTCAACGGTAAATAGCCAATTTCTGCAGCCAAAACATGTGATATACTAATCGAGGGATAATCTCGATCAGACATTGCTTTCCCATGTAACAAAACCTTAGAAATGATTGGCAAACGTAAAGTTTGAGCAATTCATATCGGTGGCTCTGTCTCTGGCGGCTGGCTCTGTCTCTGGCGGCTGGCTCCGCTTTGAACTGTCGGTTAATTTTAGTTTTTAGCCCGTTGTGCAGTATATGATGACTTATATAGGCCAAGGGTTTATCTTTTAAGGAGATTCCGCATATCATTACACACGCACTCAAATAAAACCATGTGACGCATTCGCTTTATGTACTGTTAGCCTAGTGACCACGTCATCATTTTGAGCAATATTTAGTGTTTAACTTGTACCACACCACGAAGCAAAGGCTGAAAAATTTGCTAGTCGTTTCGGTTTATGCTTCGCAAATATTCTTTGACGTTTTCTTAAACATGGTATACATTAGATTGATTGAGGAGTTTATGTCAACATTAGAATACGGATTCGCAAAGTGCAAACTTGTAACAAGTTCCAAGTGCAAACTTTTAAATAGAACAGGCATATCAGCCTATTGTTTAGTGCGTTGGAGTAGTTGAGAGATTCTGTGCGAACTAGCACGCCAGATGATGAACGAATCGACGATGATGATGATGGTGGTGTGGCTGGCTGCAGATTAGAAATGTTTTAATAAATAACCGCGTTTATATAATTGATATGCTTGGCAATTAATATGAAAGCTTGGCATTAAGTATGCAAAAGAAGCAAGTGAAACTATACATCGGATCCGGGATTTCTATGATGGGGTTCGAACATACAAGATGTGTATTCGTTTTCCTTTATTACGCGGTTTTTTTACTGAAATGCTTTATCATCCCAACCCCATGCCCTCCGTTTACATCTTATTTAGGACTGCTCCAATTCAAAATGATGTCCAGACATGCAAGGATGCAGATGGGCGCCCCCCCCTCCCTCATGAGAGAGAAATGTGTGTATCTGCGCATAGCTCCGAAGTATCAAATATGTAATAGTTATTGTTGAAATATGTGAGAAAAAAATATGAAAATGCTGGTTATGAGCCATTTTCTTTTCTCGCAATGCACCAGAAAAATGTCTTGCTTGGGAAAGATTAAATGGAAAGATGCCGGATATATTGGTGCAAAAAAAAAAAAAAAAAAAAAAAAAACAGGGGCCAGTTTCATTTTTAAGACGTATTTTTTGTCTTACCGATGACCTACGACAAGTTTAGGACAAGAATCGCGTATCGCCAATTTATCAAGACCTGGGGCCCGTATTATCAACGCGCATACGCTTAACTTTTGCGTAGTTACTTGTAACAACAAACCTGATTGGTCCAATCTGATTTCTCGTGCACTCAGATGTTTTGTTACACATTTTATACAAAAACTTGGTCGTGAGATTGTTGAAAATACGAGCCCCTGGATTATGCGATTGTTGTTTTAACCGATATTTAAGACATCGTTAAGTCAAAATTACTTCTTAAATGTTTTGATGAAACAGACCCTGACTTTTCGGAAGCGTTCACACCGAAAAATCGTCTGCTTCAAGTCTGTTTGTGTATTTTCTCAGCTAATACTCGACGGATTTTGACGAGATAAAGTGCATCGCACGCGCGTCATTGAGAGGGACATTCCCCGGTTCTAACTCACTCCGCATCAAATCCCATGGTTTCTCCAAAGATTCACAATGAATGTTTTTGGTTGCATCTTAATGAAACTATGGAATTCTATGCATAAAGAGGTTCAGGAATGACCTTCTCAAAGGCGCGTATGGTGCAATTTCTCGTCAAAAAACGTAGAGTTTAAACTGAGATATAGAACAAAATATACTTGAAACAGACAATTTTTCGGTGTGGACCCTTCCCCAAATCACGTGGATTACCCATCGTGTAATTGTTTCTTTAACAACATCCAGTTTGTCGCCTTAGGTACAGTACTACATAGAATCATGAGCCGTGACGAAAGGTTAGTGTATATTCCAATACATGTAAATTGGAAGAGAAGCATGTTTCCCACTGAATAAATGCGAATAATGGCACATTTTGCGCGGTGGCCGTGAGAGTTCAGTAGCTGTTTCCAGATAGCACGATGTCTTTATCACAGGATGTTCGGTCCCGAGTCACATATTTACATAAATCGAAATCCCTCTTCCCCCGTCAAGTTAGACTCGCTGATCTTTGATCATTCAAAGGACATTGTTTAATTGTAGCTTTGAAATTGAACAACGCTGAATGTTCGATGTTTTGCAAAGGGTTTAATCGGTGACTGAATCATTCACCGTACACAATATGATCTATTCAGTGTGTGAGTAAATTACTTCGACACGGATTTTGTGATATAATTTTTTTCACCAAGCAAGCAGAGACAGAGCCAGCCGCCAGAGACAGAGCCAGCCGCCAGAGACAGAGCCACCGATATAAATTGCTCAAACTTTACGTTTGCCAATCATTTCTAAGGTTTTGTTACATGGGAAAGCAATGTCTGATCGAGATTATCCCTCGATTAGTATATCACATGTTTTGGCTGCAGAAATTGGTTATTTACCGTTGAAATGTACATGAATACATGATGTAAACAAGAAAAAATCACATAGGGTCGACCCACGACGACAATGATCCTGTGAAAACCCTGCCGATTTTGAAGCCCACAGAATTAGAACAGGCAGATAAATGGTCTTAGGGGAGCATGACATTCCCGGTTTTTCGATTTTAAGCACCAGAAGAAAATAAATGATCAACAATGTTGAACACTCACCTGTTTTTGTCAAAAAATCGCGACCCCAGAGACAGAGCCACACATGGCCGGAAGCCCCCCCAGAGGATTTAAGCGGCAGAGCCAATGGCTCTGTCTCTGTAGTTTCCGTACCGTGATTTGTTCAAGCTGGTTGATTTGTGTTTAAAGGCTATTTCAACTGCGATGGTCATATCGCGGCAGCTGGAACATGACCATGGATTCTCATAGCCGAGACTCCAGCTGCTCGCCTACATATATTGACGTTTTGTGCAAATACTCTGAGGGATATAATGCATTTTCATAAATACATTCTTTCCTTTTTCACACCATACATTTTTATCAACAATAATCGAAAATTTGGCGTTTTAACATTCCCTCTTATTGGATCCCATTAGCAAACCTCCCAAAATGAGTACATGTATCTAACTCAATCTCAAATTGTATTTCATTTACTATCTTCCCAACCTTATTGTGTAATGGACCTTGGCTATAGGGCATTCGGTATATTAGACATTGGATGCAAAAATGTTTTATGTACGTGAATGGTGTTTTATATTTGCTGCAATATTGCATTAATTTGTCGAAATACTGGATTAGCAATCACAGCTCCAAATAAAGAAATCTTAGTACCATTTCAACATACAAAAATCGTTATTTGTAGACCAAACCCTATGTTGTGGGTACTCATTAGAATCGTCTCGACGAGACGATTCTAATGAGTACCCACAACATAGGGTTTGGAGGAGAGACGAGCAAATTAGGCTGTATTTTGTTTCCCTATCCGTAACTATGGTGGTAATCTAATCCAAAACCCATCTAATATATCAGAAAATTCCCTTGTGATTACTCTGTGTGACAGGAACGTCTACACTTGTCAAGTGTCATGCAAAAAGGGGACATTAAGCTCGTCAGAAATGACGTTTAAAAGGCATAGGCCTACTAATAATGGCGTCAGGAAATATTAATTCTTTAATCCATGACATGTATACTAATTCCATAACATACGATAGATGTATTTGAAAACAATTCTTTGATTCAAGGTATTTCTATTTAACCAATTATTAATTAGAATTACAAAAAAGAAAGGACCTCTGGTTGAAATTGAAACACCAACAGCGATATTTCCAGACCTTTATCTCAATGTTACGTCAAAAATAAAAGCAAAAGTGTAAACCCATTTTCATGCAGTGGTTTCTAGCTTTTGTGCCCGATTACCGGGTTTCGAGTTCGATCCACGTACCCAGCTGGGGTAGATCTCGGACTTCTATTGACCCAAACTTGCGGTCTGAGCAATGATGTCATCATAGCTCACGATAAATGACCTGGCAGAGCATCCCTGGCTAATAGCCAGAGATTCTCTGCCATGTCATTTATCGTGAGCTTTACCAGGAAGCAGAATTTACGTGTTTTCAGTGAAGTTGTTGGAAACTGTTTTACAAATGACGAATAAGATTTGTTTGAACTTGGATATTTTATTTAAATCCCCGAATGTGTCTTTTGGTGTGACGGGTCTTATTTGGGCCAGGATGATGACATTAATGGACATATGTGACTTATTTCCAAAATGATGTAACAACAAGTTGTTAAAGCTTTAGTTATAATGGTTTGAAAGTACAACTACGAAATGCATTAGTACTAAAAGGTCATGTTTTTCGTATTTTTTGTGATCATTTTAGACTGTAATATTTTTTTCCAAATCAATATAGGTATTGACGTTCCTTATCAAGAAATCGTTAAAAACATCAGTAAACCCACACCATGGAAATGGCAAATCTCTTCGAAACTTCGAAATCCTTGACCATAAATTAAAAGTACATGACACAATGGCCCCTTTCCGTTTGATAAACCATAAAACATACGTGCTTTGACTAAATATCACTTACAATTATATAACGGCCACTGAAAAGTATGACAAAAATACACATTTATTACAATGATTCAGATTGATGTGCATGCGTTAACTTTAAAATTGTCAATTTACGAAACTATTTCAAATTTTCGTTTACGTTACAATAATTTCACTTTGGTCTCACTAAACGTTTCCTCGATACAGTATCGTTCTTCCAAGACTTTCATTTCTTCTTTCTTTTGTCCACATTGTCACTTTTGAACAAAAGCTGGTAACTGCAGCTTGTTTTATGCTGCAGTTACGAGCTTTTTGTTGAAATGCGACGAATTATAGGCATACTTCACTTCACCTCTTCTTTCTTTTCCCCTTTTATCCTTTTCTTGTTGTTCTTGTTGTTCTTGTTGTTGTTGTTACAACTTTCTCACTCACTTCATACCCAAACATTAGACCTACACTTAATCTATTCCCGCACACTGGTGCTTTTTGATGCCTATCAAGGAAAGGTTTTGGAAAAGTATTATGGAAAATGAAGCAATTGCTTGTGACAAGCAATTACTTCATTTCCCAGAATATTTTCTACCCAAATAGGCATACAAACATGATATTACATTCACTTGAAATTGCCGTCTGCAACATCTTTCAACTTGACCTGTCTACAATTTTACCGTCTGGTTATGGGTTAAAATGTAAACAATCTGAAGCTCTTAACAGTTTAGTGAGACCAAGATAGGCCATTGTGACTCGATACAAAGTAGGCCTAGGCACGGGACTTCTTATTATTCCCTCATTAACAATATTTAATAAGAGCTTCGCAGAGCGGCGCATATACGCACGAGAGGGGCTTGTCAGTAAAATGGGCATTTTTCTTTTAAATTCAAGGGCAGATAATTAAAGAACGAAAAGAGTTATCTGAATTCCGTAAGTAGTGTGCACAACTAGACACCATGGCGGTTCATTGTGGCACACAAGAAATTGCTAACGGACGGATAGACAGACAGACGGACGGAAGGACGGACGGACGGACGGACGGACGACCGGGGCCATAACATAATACATTGTACGACCCTTCGAGCGTATAAAAAGAAACAGAAATGGTAAAATTCATGTCCCTCGCCTCTTGGTGCTAACAATTTCCGCTCCCTCTTACCGTGCTCTATTCTACATATACATATAGCACAAAGAGTAGTAAATGGTGCAACATTAAACAGGAAAAACAGTGTCCTTGACTTACAAAGATACACAATAATTATGTGCAACCGAAATAAATACTGGAAAAAAAAACTACAAGCGTAATCAAAAGTTCAACTAGCGCTATCTATTTTCTAACGATCTCTATTTGTCTGCTTTTCTTCGAAAACCTCGTATCTGCAGCTTAAAACAAGCTGCAGATACGAGGTTTTTGTAGAAAAGCGACGATTCGTCTATCCGCACTAGGCAACACTCGTTTACCATTTCCCCGCGGTCTACTTAATTTAGGCTTGTCTAAAAGTGGTTCCGTAGATAACACGTTTGTATCATTTATACATGTAGCACGAACCATGCTAAAAAGAGCGATATTTGTAGACTTTACCCTGTCCCAAATACGACATAGTTATATCCTCTTAAAGGGGGTATTGACAGTTTCATTGAAAGAAGAATATGCTGATATACAACATTTTCACATTTTACCGTCATATATATTTCTTTTGCTATTTTGCAAGCATTTTTTTCTCTATAAACATCCTTTATCTATCCATACGTGGAATGTGCAAGTATGAATGTCATTTGAGTAACCGTTTTTCAAAAAGCACAATTTCAATGTGGTCCTATTTAAAATCTCCTGCAGATAACATGTAAAATTTGTGAATAATATATATATCACAGAGAAATTTGAGGCCGACTATAAGCATTTTCTTCTGTTGCTTCAATGTTTTCCATAAAATGTACTTTTTCAATTAGGGACATCAAAAATATATCTTGTTTGGGAAAAGAATTAATGCCAAAGTTACATGTAAGTTGATATATATCTGGAAATCATGAGTCGAAGCTACCATATCAAGACTTATCACGAACATTTATCGCAAACTACACGAAGTATCTTATAATCGAAAGCTATAAAACAATTTAAACATGGCAACATTCAGCAAATCAAATAACAAAAAGCTGCATGCTGAAAATGGAATATTTTCAAGCGCAAATTTAAAGTACATTTATAAAAAATACGTAAAACGTCAGTATAAAGAAGCGAGTATAGATAGAAAAGAAAAAAATTGTACCGAGATGATAGTACAGCTTAGACTCGTAGTACATTTCTATGAAGTTTTTCAGATGTTTCTACCCAATTCTTGATACAAGTTTTTATAACGTCGCTTTTCAACAAAAACCTCGTATCTACAGCTTTAAACAATCTGTAGATACGAGGTTTTTGTTGAATAGCAGCGATAAGTAAATTGATGGAAGCTATCAATGGCATAAAATAAGACAATAGTACAAAAGCTCTATATTCTGAACGTTTCACAAAGATGTATCCCGGTTGTGTAATTTAGAGGCGAGTGATTAAAGATCAATGCGAGATAATGATGTTCATGACAATGCCAGAGAATGGAATAAACTACATATAAATACTTGCTTTTCTGAGATAAAATGTTCTGTATATTTGCTCGCAAAAACGAGATATCGCTGCTTTTCAACACAAACCTCAGCTAACTGCAGCTTAAAACAAGCTGCAATTATGAGATTTTTGTTGAAAAAGCGACGATATGTTTTCTAGCATTTAGTTTAGTTTGCTATATTGCATCAATATAAAAAATCGGAAAAAAATGGACTATGTGAAACCTGACCAACCCCTTTACAAGGTGTATTAAAGAATTTCTGAAAATGTTTTTACTGTTTAAAGAATTTCTGAAAATGTTTTTACTGTTTAAAGAATTTCTGAAAATGTTTTACTGTTTACATATAGAATAAAGTTGACAACTTCGGCGGCCTTAAGTCAAGATTTCAAAGACTAACGACTGTACTGAAACGAAACGCCAATGCTTTCAGTACCGTGAATATTCTTCCTAATCACATGTAACTAAATTGGTCGAATGTATTTTAATTCCCTTGATATTTGGACTAGTCAAAAATGTTGTCTGGTTAAGGGAAAATATTCCACGACAGAAAGTAGCTTGAAATCAAATCCTGGTTTTGCTCGGAGGATTAATTTGCGTAGCAGCTGCTCTCTGTTTATCATTTATGACATAGAACAGTCACAAACAATATTTCAATTTATTCTAATGTCAAACAATTTCGTGGAATATTGTTACAGGACTCTGGTTAAGAATGGGCGATGAAAAAATAAACCATTATTTCTTATCCAATCCTATGTTGTGTTTACTCATTAGACTCGTATTGATGAGAGGATTCTAATAACTGCACATACTATCAGTTAAGGGGGAAATTAAAAAATATTTCGATATTTCGAATGCAATTTTTCACCATTAACTATACGCTCTAGATTAAAGTATATTTTGGGTCGGTATAGTACATCGCATCTAGCTAGCCTACTTTCAATTGATTTTGCAAACGTAAGCGAAATGCTCTTTTCGGACTTTCGTGAAAATATATTTTTTAAAACATTAATTCAAAATTCAAAAGAAAAAATTGTCGTCAGAAAAAAGTCAAATATAAAGTTAAATACATCAGAAAGGCACGGTGGCCATTTAATAAATCCCAACAACAACAAGAAATTCAAACTCTGATATTTTCACAAAAATCGAAATCTAACAAGAATTATTAGCCTATTTTTGCAAACTCCACAAAATACTTTTCTGGTAATAAGACAAATGTTTCCCAACCCAGAACTGTCTTCTCCTGACACGAAATCTCATTACTTGTTTTCTATCGTCACATGTTTATTGCATTACAGACTTTGCCACGGGTCGTTTTTCTCAATCCACATCAATATGTAGAAAACACAAATCAAATACAAAACTCATCTCCTAATAGAATACTGTCTCCCGAGAATAAAACGACAAAATGGATTGCGGACAAGGTCATTGTAAACATCTCTAGGTAAATCTTTTCTGCGTTATTTTCACTTACATAGAACATTTGTTTGAATTTTACTTTGACCAAACATGTATTCTTGACAAGTTGAATTGTCAGTTCCCATCGTTGCTTTTCAACACAAATCTCTGAACTGCAGCTTAGAACAAGCTGCAGTTACAAGATTTATGTTGAAAAGCATCGATATTTTGTTCGACATGTGTCATATAAATTGTAATGTGTAACATGTTGCAATCAATCTAAACTCATGTGAAATTTTATGTGGACAGTTATTAAAGCACGTCTGATCTTGTATTCAGTCTTCACCGGTCTCTCTTTGTACTACACGGCATAAATTAATATGTTGCCCCCAAAAACAGTATCCTGATGGCACGAAATCTCATTACTTTATTTGTTTTCTATCGTCACATGTTTATTGCATTACTGACTTTGCCACGGGACGTTTTTCTCAATCCACATCAATATGTAGAAAACACAAACCAACTACAGAACTCATCTCCCAATAAATACTGTCTCCCGAGAATAAAACGACCAAATATATTTCAAACAATGCCTGTCTTAAAATTAATACATTGACCTTAGTTGTTCATGACAACTTGATTTATATGGCCATATCGTTGCTCACAAAATCTCGTAATAGCAGCTTAAAACAAACCGAGTAACAAGCTGTCATCAGTGCAAACTCATCTGAAGTTTTCAGTGGACGATAAAAACGTGTCTGGCCTTGGATTTTCAGTCTTCATAATTTTTATGAATCTCATTTTTCTACACGACCTGATTGTAAAAACCGTCTTCTGACGGCACGAAATCTCATTACTTTATTTGTTTTCTATCGTCACATATTTATTGTATTACAGACTTTGCCACGGGACGTTTTTCTCAATCCACATCAATATGTAGAAAACACAAATCGAATACAAAACTCACCACCTAATAAATACTGTCTCCCGAGAATAAAACGACAAAATGGATTACGTACAAGGTCATTGTATGTTTCTTAAGGTAAATCTTTCCTAAATGAATTCCATTTACATAGAAAAATCATTTCATTTGAAACTGAAGTCTGTCTTTTACGTTGACCAATTATGTATCCATGACAAGTTGATTTATAAGTTCATGTCGTCGCTTGATTTTCAACAAAATCCTCGTTACGATAGATTAAAACAAGCTGCAGTTTTGAGGTTTTTGTTGAAAAGCATCCGACATATCATTAGATCTATGTCACATATTGTAATGTGTAACGAGCTGCCATCAATACAAATTCATCTGAATCTTTCTGTTGACAATTATAAATGGCCTGGTCTTTCTATATAGGCCTAGTCTTCATATGTCTCTCATTTTACTACACGACCTAAATAATGCCATCCAAAAACCGTCTCATGAAGGCACAGAATCTCATTACTTTATTTGTTTTCTATCGTCACATATTTATTACGGACTTTGCCACGGGACGTTTTTCTCAATCCACATCAATATGTAGAAAACACAAATCGAATACAAAACTCATCTCCTAATAAATACTGTCTCCCGAGAATAAATAGATAAAATGGATTACGGACAATCGGTGTTTTTCTGCCAAGACCTCGTAACTGCAGATTGTGTAGCCTAACTGTATAGATCTAGCAGAATTTGTGTCAATTTAAAAACATTCTAGTCAGAAATATTGCAACTTCTTCATCTGTTTTAATTAAAAAAAATATTTTCCTATTGAATGGCTAACACGAATTACACGAATTTTGCTTATCATATCACTTACATAATTATAATTTGTGACAATAGAAATTAGTGACAGGTTCGAAGTTTTGACTAGCATATCGTCGTTTTTCGGCGAAAACCTTTTTCGTTGGAAAGCAGCGATATGAAGGAAAGGGAAGAAATGAAGACGATTTTCACATTCCCCAGAATTGTCATAGAATCTAGAGCTTAAATATACAGTCTCAATTAAGACGCTGGGCAAAAGATGTCCCGCTTTTATCGATTTTGCCATAAAAAGCTTTCTATAATTTTATTTGCTTAACCCATTACCAGACGGCAAAATTTTGGACTGTTCCAAATTCAAAGATGATACAGACGACAATTTTCAAGTCAATATATTTTTTATATTGTTGGCACCTAGAAAACATTGTGGGAAATGAAGAAATCGAAGAATGCATCTTTGACACAATTTTTCTCTATAAATAGAGCAATACATAATAAGTGTTATTGCAAAACCTCTTTACTCCAGCTTTAATCAAGCTGTAGCTACGAGGTTTTGCAATCACACCGACGATATGATAAATGAAGGCAAATCGACCACACTTTTTTCTAGAGACCGTAAAAATGATGACAATATGAATGCATGGCATGTAAATGATTCATTTATAAAATTGTCACGTCTGTTATTCATTAATTAGTCGCGTCCAAGAATAGTGTGTGACGTGTGCTTGGAATTAGCTTTGTGTATTACCAGACCAAATCATTTTAGACTGGTCCAAATTCAAAGATGTTGCAGACGAAAATTTCAAGTGATTGAAATTTCACATTTTTTGACCATTCTTGTGTAGGAAACATTATGGGAAATGAAGAAATTGCTTGTCACAAGCAATTTATTCATTTTGCACAATGTTTTCCAAAGCATTTATCTTGTGGGGCGTCAAAATGCGTTACTGTGTGGTTATGGATTATTCAAAATAATGCGCGATATTGACACACGGTCCTCTATCATTTGATATCTAAGTGGATCTAGATTAGCTTGTGTATAACTGCAGTCTGATCAAGGTCCATGTAGTTCTTTAGCATAATAAAAATTGCAGTGAAGGCTGCGCAAGAAGGGTTTAAGTCTCATAAGATCCCGCCTTTTTCTCTATTTCCAAGCTCAAATGACACGGACACAATAAACGAGGCGTCGACAAAAATATTAAGCCAAAATGAGAAAAACGCTGAACACTAGCATTTTCTTCTCTTGCCTAAATGTTTGTTTACCCGAGTCTTTTTCCTCCAGAAAGGTTATAATCCAGTCTTGTTCAGGAAATTGCTAACAAACAAGAACAAAAAACAACGACACAAGACTTTTACATTCAACAATGTTTATTTTCATTTTATGTCATTTTATAAAATTTAGGTATTATGTTGCAAAGGCCGCTGTTTTAGCAGCTAATATATGCTATAAGATATTTAACCCATTTCCAAGCTGCAAAATTTTTGACTGGCCAGTACAAATTCAAAGATGCTGCAGGGGCCAATTTCAACTGACTGATATTTCATATGTTTAGTCTTTTGGGTTAGAAAACATCGTGGAAAATGAAGAAATTGCTTGTCACAAGCAATTTCTTCTTTTTCCATAATGTTTTCTGGCGCATAAGTCTTGGCTGGCGCCAAAAGGCGTGTTTATGTCGGAATGGGTTAAGCTATACAATTGTTAAACATAGACATATGGAGTAAGAAAGAATGATTTTTTCAATTCCATCGATTGTTTTTTTTTTCAAAGTAGATCTAATTCTTTCCCAAACCTCAATAATTTTGAAGCAGTCTACAAAATTGCGATCTGGGAAAGGTTTAAAGAAGCTATTTCTGCCATGAAAAGCCTCATCGAAAATAAAAGAGTGAATAAAAACAATTCAATTTACAGAAAACAACATAAAAGAATAAAATAATAAAACATAACAAATAAAATAAACAAGAGGTATAAATATTTAGTGTTTTTTTTTTTACAATTCTTTGCACACTTTTCTGAGTACTCCAACAGTGTAAATCACTAAATTCTACAATAATGAAACCTTAAGCCTGCAACGTTTCAATCTATGTATGTATATGTAGCGTAAACATATCTAAATATATCAGCAGTGCATTATTTCAGCATTATTTTTGTAACAATTTTCTAAATTGCATTCTTTTATAGATCTATTGGTATTTCAGCTTTATTGAGTTCATACATGTAACTGTCTGAAATTTTAGCACTAAATCAAATAAGTAATGTACAGCTAAAAGTTGTCTGAATTAAACACTAAGCAGTAAATATGTTGTAAAGGTAACTGTTTTGCACAAGCTACAAAAATGCATTTCAAGATATAAACTTCTGCATGCATTTTCAAAACGAAATATTAACCATTTACTAGTAATTAGATCTACTAGTCATGTTTTGCTTTGAGGACTCTTTGGAACACAAATAAGGGTAGTTTACCCGTAATGTGACCAATTTGACGTTGGGATTTTTCGGGTGTTCCGTAAAAATATGGCGGTAAAAAGTGCAGAATTTATCCCATCATATACTGTATACTAGTAAATAGTTGCGTTAAGAATGTTTGCGATGTCGCACAAAATATTCTTACATCACATGAATCTCAGAATGGCCACTTTAAATGTAGGTTACCTTAACCCTTTCCCGAACAAGATCTGGTTTTGACGTCCTTAATAGAAAATACTTGCGGAAAACATTGAAACAAAAGAAGAAACTGCTGATAACCAGCAGTTTCTCCTTTTGTCTCAATATTTTCTGTGCCATATTTTACACAAATCCAATCTCTAGTAACATCCATTTTGTCATTTGTGGCAGTTTTTGAAGTGGACTAACCTAAAATTTTGTCGTTTGGGAAAGGGTTAAGACATTTTCTCAATATTTTCTTGAATATTGTTGTCTGTGTTGTCAAAAACTCAGTAATAATTGTGAAAGGGTTAACAGGTATTGCTTATGGAACAAACTGTAAGTCAAACTTAAAACAGTATATCTCTTGAAGAGTTTAGAATGGATATAAAAATATTCTTTTAATATCATAGATACTATTAAATATGGCATCATCTTGTTTCTATTTAAGGCATTGTACTTCTTCAAAACACATCTCTAAATTCTTCAATAGAGATTTGTGAGTCTTTAAAGCTTCAAACTAAATGTTGGCAGAAAGGACTTGGGAAATCATTGAGGCAAAAGACAAAAATGCTGATAATCAGCATTTTCTCCTTTGCCTCAATATTTTCTGTGCTATATTGTACAGTAATTCTTTGTCAGCATCAGTTTTGTCAAGTGCAGAAGCTTTGAATTTAGATGACCCTAACAATTTTGTGTTTGTAATGCAGAGCTTTGACTTCTGATTAGAGAATACCAATCCGTATTAGACTGGAAAACCTCATTTTCATTGTCAATATGTAGGATAATGGCACAAGCTAGCCAGTCTATATGCAATTGAGTAGTTGTACAAGCATGGAGCCCATACTAGAAGACCACTGTTATTGTAACGGTGTTTGTGTATTCTTTCCCAAACAACACCCAGTTTTTACGTACCTTAAGGAGGAGGAGGCTTGGAAAAACATTGAGGCAAAAGAAGAAAATGCTGATAATCGGCATTTTCTCCTTTTGCCTCAGTATTTTCTGCACAATATTGTACACAAATATTATTTTTATTATTAGCTATTTTGTCATCTGTATACCTCACGAGAAATGACCTGGCAGAGGATGCCAGCCTATTGGCTAGGGCTGCTCTGCCAGGTTGATTATCGCGAGGTATAACTGGTTTCAAATAGGATAACCCATATATTTTGCTGTTTTGAAAAGTTTTAAACAAGCATGACGCCCAAGCAAGAAGACTACACACCGTCGTAAGTGTACATGTATCAAGAAATGCCGTTTTCTGATGTGGAAGGATTGTGATTGGTTGTTGGTGTTTTGTCTTTCATTTGTAAGTCTCCCTCGGACGAAAATTGGTGTGGTAGTTTACTTAATCGAACAATTTCTTGTGATAATGTTTCCATGTCCTACAAATAGAATAAAAGAAAATATTCAGTAAATTTCTATCTTCAAGTAAAGGCGAAAACAAGCCTATATATAATATTAAAACACAATATCAATCATACAACTTTATGCATGCATGTATCAGGAAATTCCACAAAGTTTTTTTTTTCTAATCCATGGAATTCTCAGATCTTACCCATTTCTTTGAAAAAAAATGGTACTTATGAATAAAATAAGGAGAATAAGGTGTCAAACTGTCCTACGATATGACCTATCTTCGACAGGCATAATTATAAAAATGCAGAAATTGATGAAAAGATTTTTCATTTTTTTTATAGCAGCAAGCACTTCCAAGAATCCTGAAAAACAATACCATAAAGAATCAACACATATTTTCCAATTGATTTCCTGTAATGCAATGAAAGATGTAACATTTATCAAAATGATCTTCAATTGAAGCCTTGAACCTGTCAAAGCCATTTATACACCTTAGGGGGAAATACAGAGCAATCATGAATATACATGTATATACCAGTAGAATATACCAGTACACGCTGCCATTTCAATTTAAGTCATGTTTCATGCAAAAATGGAACTTTTCATTCTCTTCATCTTTTATGAAATTGTAACCTTCTCCCAAACAACAAGCAGCATTTTCTTCCTATGTCTCAATATCTTTTTATCATATCTTTATCAAATTCAATTTTTTATTGTCTGTGGAAATTTTCAAATTGGAAGAGACTAAAATTGTCAAAATAAATTCTGTGGATTCCACTAAAATACAATGAAGATGTAACATTTATCAAAATGATCTTAAAGCCTTGAACCTGTCATGGCAAAACATTTATTTCTTTAGGAGAAAATAATCAGAAATGTACACGATGCCATTTACCATGCTCTAGATAAGATGGGGGCATTGACAATGAAATTTTATCCCATTCTAAAACAGTGAAACCTGGGACGCCCAACAATATAAAGGCTTTTAAAGAAAATAATGTGGAAAATGAAGAAAGTGCTTGTGACAAGCAGTTTTCCACTATGTTTTCTACTGAGAATAACTAAAAAATTAAAATTTCATTCACTTGAAATTGTCTTCTGCAACATCTTTGATTTTGGACCAGTCTAAATTTCATATGTTTGGTAATGGATTAAACAATACTAAGAATGCTACTGGATATTATGCAAAAATGGGATTTCCTAATTCAGTAAATGTCAAAACAAACTTTTCTTTTGATTTTCCCTAAAATACGATAAAAGATGTAAAATTTATCAAAATGATCTTGAAGCCTTGAACCTGTCATGGCAAAACATTTATCACTATAGGGGAAAATAATCAGAAATGTACACAATGCCATTTACCATGCTCTAGATAAGATGGGGCATTGACAATGAAATTTTAATACATTCCCAAACAGTGAACCCTATTGAAGCCCAACATTATCTCCATAAGACCATTAAGAGAAACCACAAAATAAGATTTAGATAGATATGCTGTACATTTAGTATGAAATCTTTGACATTTCATTTCTATTTCGTATCTGAAGCCTTATCATTTATCCTCACTCAAGATGCTATCCATTAAGGCTGAGAAAATATTGCTGCATTTCAACAAAAATCCACGTAACTGCAGCTTAAAATAAGCTGCAGTTATGTGTTTTCGTTGAAAAGCAACAACATGGGAGAATTCATACCAGATCATCCTTTGCCCTGTCTCAAACAAGAAATTCAATGTGTACAAAATCAAAGGTACAAAATATTGAGGGAGATAAAGATAAATGCCAGTCATAATAATTTTCTCCTTTGTTTCAATCTTTTTCCAAATTTTCCTTTTATCAAAGCATGTTTTTGGTCAATGTCTCTTCCTGCTTGTTTGTAAAATAGCTCATTTGTCTCTAAAAAGCTCCAAGAAATTTAATCAATTATCAACTGCATTGAAAACATAACTTGGTTTGGAAGCAAAACTATTTCAAATACATGTACATTAAGGATCTCTATGCCTTTACAAGTTCTGCACTAAAATCTATATTTATAAAATAAAGCAAGTCAGAAAAGGATACACCAAACAAACCTTTTGCAAATGCATATTTTTAGTCAGGGTTTCTTCAAGCATATTTTGTAATTTTTTGTTCATTTCCTTCAGTCCCTGATCTTCACCTTTATTTACAAGGTCAAGGACTTTCTTCAAGGTTATTTTGTCTTCGGTGACTGGAACACTGTGTGGCTTCGTATCTGAAATAATTTACAATTACTGTTCATCTATTTTTTCCTTCACATTTTCAATATGGTACATAATATAATTTAAGGCATTCCATCCATAGTAAGATATTTGACACTCTGTGCATCTTTGAACGTCATCCGTAGCAACAAAAATTGATGATGGTATCCAAAAGGGCTACCCTTGTCAATTTCCCTTGCCACGGATGATACCCCAAGTCACTTAAAGTGTATAGATAATGATAGAAAGCAATGTTAGATTTACTGGTCCCAAAGTTATCAGTTATTGTAAATTTTGTGTATGCATAATGGTATAGTTCCTTACCTGTTCGACTTTCCATAACATAATGTTCTATCACTTTAGACTTCTCCAACAGGCCATTTGCCATGACATAACAAGTGTTTAACAACAACAGCACAATACTTTTTTCTAAAAACATTTGTACATTTGGAAAAAAAAGAGACACATAGTTATCATCAGTATTATTACAAAACCTTGTAACTCCAGCTTTAATCAAACTGGAGTTACGAGGATTCGCAATAACACAGTCGTTATGTTCCTTACCCGTTCTACTTTCCATAACATAATGTTCTATCACTTGACTTTTCCAACAGGTCGTTAGCCATGACATAACAAGTGTTTTATAACAACGGCACAATACTTTTTTCTAAAATCATTTGTACATTTGGAAAGAAAAGAGACACATAGTTATCGTCAGTATTATTACAAAACCTTGTAACTCCAGCTTTAATCAAGCTGGAGTTACGAGGATTCGCAATAACACAGTCGTTATGTTCCTTACCCGTTCTACTTTCCATAACATAATGTTCTATCACTTTAGACTTCTCAAGCAGGTCATTAGCCATTGCAGCAGTGCTGGTCTCAAGATGTCTAACCTGTTCAAAGAAACAAAATTAATGAATACAAGAGCTGGGAGGAGTGGCGCATATATGCCATAAGGGGGGTTGTGAAATTGGCCATTTTTTCAATTCAAGGAAATATAATTCAAGAATGCCAAGAGTTATTGGAATTCTAATAATGGCAAACAGAAGTAGATTCATTGTGGCAAGTTTAATCAAGTTCCGATTGAAACTATTAGTGGAAAGGCAACCTCTTCAAATTGCTAACAGACGGACAGACATATGGGCAGACAGACAAATGACCAGGGCCATAATAACATAATATATCCTTTACTCAAACAAAAGTTTTGACTGGTCATATTCGAAAAGTTCTGCCAACATCCTTTCTTTCACTGTTTTTCTTCAAGTTCCCTTGAGTATGGGGCTTCAAAACCAGAGCTTGTTTAGGAAAGGAAAAATAGTATATTGCATTCAATTTCTTTCCCTCAACAATTTCTAGCCATTTGAAAAGGAAAACATTTATTGTTGTTGTTGTTTATACAAAATACAAAAATGTTTTTCTCTTAACTTGTGATTCCTTTCCAGAAATAGACAAAATAGCAGTAAAATCGTAGATGTAAGCAAATTGTTGCGGAGAGTTGTGTTATTTGTTCCAATTCCCCGTTTTTAGACTAAGCTATTACACCAAAACCCTTTCCCAAATAAACCTTTTTTTCTTTAAGTCCCTAACAAAAATGGCTTGGGAAAACATTGAGACAAAAGAAGAAAATACTGATAATCAGCATTTTCTTCTTTTGCCTCAATATTTTCTGAGCTGTATCACACACATATATATTAATCATAATTCATTTAGACATCAGCCGAAACACTCCAATTGGACCCGTCCACATTTTTTTAATGAAAAAGAAAGGGTAAATTCATTGTCAGACAAAGCTCTAACACCTTTAATTCAATTATTCTGTTCCATTTTGTCTGAATGACTGAGTTACTAAACACGTTTCAAAATGTCCCAACACTTATTGGCAAGATAAATTAGTCTATTTACAAACTATCTTAGGTTTGGGAGACCCTTATAAATTCGGGCAATATGTAATAGTGTTTGTAAACAAAAGTTATTTCCATGCATTAGATTACGCCTTTAAGATGAGAAAGGGTTTCAAAATGTCTCAACACTTGTTGGCAAAATAAATTAGCCCATTTATAAACATTTCTGCAATTTGGCAACCCTTACAAATTCAGGCAAAATGTGAAAATGCAAAACCAACTATAATATTGTTTACCAACCTGCTAGCTTTGCCTACTTTTCTGGTAGTTTGCTGACACTTTCAAAAGTGACAAATAAGGCTTAAATAAACCTACCTTTTCTTCTAAATCCCATTTATCTTGTTGTAATTTGGCTAATCTACTGAGCAATTCCTGGTTCTCGTTTTCTAAACTACCGTCTTCGTGTTTAGTGGAACCAGGCAGGTCCGTCATCGGAGATTGTGGCGATGAAAGCGGTGATGTACTCTGCAACAAATAAAATTCTTATTCTTTAACCCTTTCCCAAACAGTGATGCTTTTTGACGCCCTTCATGATAATGGCTTTGGAAAACACTGTGGAATGTGAAGAAATTGCTTGTGACAAGCAATTTCTTCATTTCTCACAATGTTTTCTACCCAAAAAGACAACAAACTTTTAAATTTTGTTCAGTTAAAAATTATCGTCTGCAACATCTTTGAATTTGGATCACCCTAAAATTTTGTCATTTGGTAATGGGTTAACCCTTTTCAAAACAAAAACTGGTTTTGACACCCTAATGAGAAAATTTTTGGAAAACATTAAAACAAAAGAAGAAAATTCTGATAAGACAAAAGGAGAAAATGCTGGTTATTTCTTGCTATATGCTGTATACTAATCTTATCATTATCAACATACATTTCTTATAAATTGGAACACCCTAAATTATTGCTGTTGAAGAGAGGGTTAAGTTGTCTGCAACACATCTTATTTCGTCTTTAGACTTCTGATTATCAATATTTATTTTAATAAAATACCCTGATAGTTTTTATACTTCGAGTTTAAAGTTAATTCAATTTAATTTTCAAATAAATAATATTTCACACATTATGGGTTGATATCTTTATATTTGAGAAACACATACTTATTTCATATTGATTGGTTAACAATTTTTTTTTTCAATTAGATTTATTCCTTTGATATTTGGGACATCAAATGCAAGTCTGAAAGCTTACAGCATGCATGTGGTGTCCATGCTGTAGAAGTAGAGCACCTATTTTATAATCAAGAGGTACTACAAAGATGAATTCCTGTTAGGAAAGGTTGATCTTGGCTTCTAATTCACCCACACATTTGGTGCAAGCACTGGTGAATTTTAAGGAAGTGGAATTAAAAGGGACTACAATAAACTTTAAGCTTTCATTCCAAGAGAAGTAAATTAAAAATGCTTAAGGTAGTCCAACCCTAATGAGATTCAAGCAATGTCAGAGTTATTTGGGTTACATTGGAAATATTCGGCTGTGGACTGTTCCACTGCCAAATGTTAAGAAATCTGCCAAATTGGTTTGGATATGTAACAAATGTTACCCATATCACACAAAAACTTCCAACGTCGTGTAAATTTTATTTGGGGTTGGACTACCTTAAATGAAAAACTTACAATGGCACTATGACTGTTTGATGCTAGAGTTCCCGTTCTACTACCCCCACCACTCCAAGATGATATAGAACTGTAATGATACAAATAATTGATAAACTCAGTGTTCAAATGCCTATTTATTCAGTTAATGCCATTTTCAACTGCTATGGTCATATCGCCGAGGCTGGAGCACCTAATCATAGATGCCCATTGTTTCTAATACCAGTACTACTACAACATTCTTACCGAGCCTCCGGCTGTTCGCCCACATAGATTATTGATTATCAAACCATTGGTGGGTGACAATTTTGTCAGAAAGGATATTTGCTGCGGCCGGGGATCGAACCCTGGAACTCTAGAGTGGGAGGCGGATGCGCTACCAACTGTGCCATGGCCGCGGCTGTTCAATGTCTAGGGAACACTATCTGCCTCAATTCATTGGTTAAAGGGACCAACCGGGTCTTTTTGAAAATAAACCTCTATATCAAATTCAATTTAAGACATTATAGGTTTTAGAAAATTCAAATAAGTATTTTAACTTCTTATTACCCTACTGAATTAAGATTTTTGTCAATAATTTCTATTAATTTCCATCAGTCTATATTGTATCAAGTCGATTGGCAAAGGGTTTAAAATGTCTCACCTTTGGTCCTCTGTCCATGATTCATTGATAGCAGGAGATCTTTTTTACCACCAGCACTAACTCTTTCCAAAACGGACAAATGTTAATGCTGTCCAATTTGAAAATTGATGCACAAGTCAATAGTGTTGTTTCAAATATTAATATTTGAGCTAAGTCTAGCATAGACAATTGCATGCATTGCATAGCATATTGAGGCACAAGGAGAAAATGCTGGTCATCAGCATTTTCTTCTTTTGTCTCACTGTTTTCTGAAACTTTTTCTACAAAGAACAAAATAAAAAGGTCTTGTTTGGGAGAGGGTTAACGGAAACTATCTCTCACCTTTGGTCCTCTGTCCATGATTCATTCAGGAGAGCAGGAGATTTGAATAGATCCTCTATACCTGAAATCAAGCATGAAATTCAAACATTTAACCCTTTCCCAAACGACAACATTTTAGGGTGATCCAATTTGAAAGCTGCCACAAATGACAATATGGACGTTATTAAAGATAGAATTTGTGGCGGTTTCTTCTTTTGTTTCAATGTTTTCCCAAGGCTTTTCTAATATGAAAATTAAAACTTGGTCTTGTTTGGAAAAGGGTTAAGCCCTTTTGCAGACAAAACAACTTTACGCTTATCCAATTGAAAGAAGTTGCAGAAGACATTTTGATTGCGACAAGTTTAAAAATTTTACAACTTTTTAGGTAGAAAACTTTTTGGAAAATAAAGAAACTGCTTGTGACAAGCAATTTCCTCATTTTCCACAATGTTTTCTCCAGCTTTCTTTTTGAAGGGCGTCAAAAAGTGTCACTGTGTGGGAATGGATTAAAAACCTTTCCAAACAGCAAAACTTTTAGACTGGTCATAATTCAAAGATGTTGCAGAAGAGAGTTTCAAGTGAATGACATTTTACATTTTTTTGGCCCTCCTGGGTAGGATTACACTTTTAAGTGATTTCTTCTTTTTCCACAATGATTTCTCCATTATTTTCTTTAAGGTCATCAAAAAGCGCCAATGTTTGAAAAGACTAAAATCTAAAAGATAGATAAATAGATTTCCTGTACCTGCAACCAAACATGCAGTTTAAACATTAAAACCATTAATTATGCATCATGTTAGTGCAATGCCCACATAAAGGTTAGGCAAAATTTCTTGGTTATTTCAATAACTGCTTACATTGAAGCTGTTGCAAATTCAAGCTAAACATTTGTAGAAATACAAACATTTTAACGTTTTCAAAACAGTGCAAACAGCATAACTAGGTAACCAGAACTTTGGCATATAAATTATGTGCTTTATAGTATCACAAGATTAATGAACATTGAACAAGCAGCAATCAATTGCATTGTAATGGATTAAATGTAATTGAGGATGCAGTTTTCAGCATTTAAAACCATTAATTATGCATAGATAACAAAGTGCAATCTAAATGCACTAACATCAGTTTTACCCTTATCCTAACAAGAGCTGTCCGAAGACAGCGCGCTCGACTTTCTAAGTTGCTTAGTATAAAGGGGGCATAACTCAAAATATAGTGGAGCTAGGGTCATGGGCCCTGGTAGTAAGGTAGAGGGTGTGATGGTGAATAAGTATTCCAAGTTTGGGTTGAATCCCTTTGATAGTAGGGAAGTCATTGATGTTTGAAAAAAAACTTTAACCTTGGTTGCAACGCCAACAGTATAAGCTCTCATTTTCTTCGAAAAGTCAAGCTAAAAATTAAGTGCTTTATAGTATCAGAAGATTAATCAACATTGAACAAGCAACAATCAATGATTGCATTGTAATAGGTTAAACGTAATTGAAGATGCAGTTTTCAGCATTTAAAACCATTAATTATGCATAGATAACAAAGTGCAATCTAAATGCACTAACATCAGTTTTACCCTTATCCTAAAAACACACTTTATTAACCCTTTCCCAACAGCAAAAATTCATACTGTTGTAATCGGAAGAGACTTCCAGATGACAAAATAAAAGTTAATAAACCTGAAATTTACCGGTATGCATACTGAAGCCAAGAAAAAATTGAAAATAATTTTCTCAATGTTTTCCTAAGCTATTTCTATTAGGTCTTGTTTGGGAAAGGGCTAATTTCTACAGACATGAAATTTCATGCTTGTCAAAAGTTGAAATCATTGCAGAAATGTAATTCATATTCAACAAAATGTGTTTGTGAAACACTATATACAGCCCCCCAAAAATTTTTATGTTTTACAGTTTTCACCTTAAGTTTTTGAAATGAAAGACAGACAGACAGACAGATGGACAGACAGACAAACTGACAGACAGGAGTACAACAATATGCCCCTGATCTTTTGATACGGGAGTACAAAAATGCCGTAATAAGATTGACCAGATATTACTCACTTCTATTATTTGTGCCCGATGATAAAACTTCTTGCAATCTTTCTTGCAACTTTTCTGCCCTCCGCCTTTCAGCATGTAACTGCTTTTGGAGATCTTTTAACTGAAAATGGTTAAAATGAATGAGATTTAACTTGAAAGATGCTGTTGAAAACAAAAGGGAGGTTGATCAAAAATTGTGAACAATATGACAGAGAAAATATTGGGACAAAAGGAACAAATACTTATTATTAGCATTTTCTTTGTTCACATGTACCTCAATTTTTCCAGAACTTTCAGTTAAGAGATTTAACAACAACACCGACGATTTATTGATATTTAACAGTAATCAATGTCTTTTTTTAGCACAAATTGTACTGCTATTTACTCACCACAGATTTGCCCTTTTTCTCATGTATCTTTTTGTCATTTGCACCATCTTTCAATTCCTGAAGAAAAAAATAAAGATATGTTTGTGAAACATGAATGCCCACAAAATGGCTATTTATATGCCCCCGCATAGAAAGACGGATGGCCAGACACAACTAAAACAATATGCCTCCAATCTTTTGATACAGGCATAAAAATCAGAAAAAAACATCCCTTATACATATTTCTATAATGTACATGTATTCAATCTTTAACCCATTACCAGATGGCAAAGTTTTGGACTGCTCCAATTTGAAAGGTGTTGCAGGGGGTAATTTCAAGTTGATGAAATTCTAAAAAAATGTATTTTGGGTTAAAAAACATTGTTGAGGATAATGAAGAAATTGCTTGTGACAAGCAATTTCTTCATTTTCCATGATGCTTTCCCAAGTATTTTTCACCAGGAGTGTCAAAAAGCGTCAGTGTGTTGGAATAGGTTAAACCTTTGCCAAACAGCGAATAGATGGGCCCAATGATGATAAAGAAAGGATTTGTGTGCAATAAAGGGCTAAGAATGTTACAACTATCTCATTGAGATTTAATAACAAGAAATGTCAACGGATAGCATACTTGACTTTAAACCTTTCCCAAATGATAGAATTATGTACATAACTGAAAAGGGGTGCAGAACACATGTTATTATCTTTTTCTTTCAGTGTGAAAGAAATGTGGAAAAAGAATAAAATGCTGATTTTTTTTTAATGTTTTCAAAAATTCCCTCCATTAGGCATGTTCAAAACAGGTCAGAAAAAAATTGCCAATTTCAATGGCAAAAAAAAATATCAGAAAAAAATCTTTAATAAAAAAAACATTTACATGTTGAAATCTTAATCAAATGAACTTCAAATGAGAAGAATCACACATTTCTTGAAAAGCGTGCCGTAGAAAACCCATAAAAAGCAAATCAATTTTTAATTTCGCATTAGCGAAAAACAATCAGCAAAACATAAAGGGTGAATAAGAGAAAACCTGTCTCGAAAATACATTATCTCGAAATTGGTCTGCACAAAAAATATCATTAGTGTCTATTTTTAGCAACTTGATATCTCGTCATTTTCTTTCCGACTGGTCTAGCATTATATCGCTTTTTTCCAATTTTAGACTGTCTCCAATTTGTCGAATAATTGGATGTGCAGACGACTTGGGAAAATTACTTCTAATTATCCATTTTACCCTCAACCCATTATCAGACGGCAGATTTGTAGACTGGACTAAAGTCAACACTAATGCAGACATCAATTTAACCCTTTCCCAAACAGCAAAATTTTAGGGTGATACTCTTCAAAAACCGTCAAAAATGACAAAACGGAAGTTATTAAAGAAAGAATGTGTGTAAAATATTGTATGGAAAGTATTGAGACAAAAAGAGAAACTGCTGGTTATAAGCAGTTTCTTCTTTTGTTTCAATGTTTTCCAAAGCCTTTTTTTATAATGGACGTCAAAACCAGGTTTTGTTTGGGAAAGGGTTAAAATTTATAAAACTTAACAGTCTCTTGTCTTTCTTGGTATAAAACATTGTGGGAAATGAAGAAATTGCTTATCAAAAGCAATTTCTTCATTCCCCCCATATGTTTACCAAAGCTTTTATTTTGTTGGGTGTCAAAAAGTGTCACTGTTTTGGAATAAGTTATCCCTAAAGAATCTTAATTATTCTTATAAAAACAGTTATCTTACAGATATTTTTTTCACTTAATTTTTAAAGTTGATGCTCCAAGGTTTTCCCTTACTTTATGCCAAAAGTATTTCCATTTTGTTAATCTTAACTCTTTTCCTGACAACAATATTGTTATTGGGGGATCAAAAACTCATAACTCCAACCAAAAACATATTTTTTTTCTAAATGAATCACTACCCAGGAAGGGTAAACAGTGTGACTGAGAAAAGGAGAAATTGCTTTTGACCTGGCAATTCTTATTTTCAATTTAAGTTTTTAATAGGTTTATCTTAAAATCTATAAAAGGTCAGCATAGCATGATATTTGGTTAATCCTTGTCTTAAATATCCTACAAATAGTTGTCATTTCAATTTCAAAGCCTGGGGGATGATCTTGGTACTTTAAGCCTCTCTTACAACCTGTTGTGCGACTTTATAAATCGTATGTTTTAAAAATCTGCAAAGACACACAGAGAGGCTTAAAGTATGTACATTCGAAGCAGGTTAAAACTTTGAACCTCTTTCGAAGAAATTTCACTTTCTTTGCCATTTTCTTGGAATTTCTGTATAATTATAACAAAGTTAGGGGGGGGGGGGGTATACTGTAATCAGGTTGTCCATCCGTCTGTCTGTCCGTCCGTCTGTCCGTGGACATAATCTTGTGTCCTCTTCTCCTCCCACAGTTTTTGACCAATTTTTCTGAAATTTTATCAGGATGTTCCCTATCATATGAAGTTGTGCACCTGCAATTTTCATCTTGATCCAGTCATTAGTTTCAGAGTTATGCCACTTTGAAGTTTTTAAGGGGGGGGGGGGTGGACATAATCTTGTGTCCTCTCCTCCTCCCACAGTTTTTGACCAATTTTTCTGAAATTTTATCAGGATGTTTCCTATCATAAGAAGTTGTGCACCTGCAATTTTCATCTTGATCCAGTCATTAGTTTGAGAGTTAAACTACTTTGAAGTTTTTATTATGGGGGGGGGGGGGGGGAGTAGTCAAAATTTACAATTTCGTTTCCGTATTCTAACTTGAGAACCGGTTGACCTAGGATCATGAAACTTTACACAGTTGTTGCCCATGACCAATGGAGGTGCCCTACTGTTTTAGGGTCACCAAGGTCAAAGGTCAAGGTCACAGTTGGACTTTGTTTAAAATCCGTTTCCATGCTCTAATGCTCTAAGTCAAGAACATTTTGACCGATAGCACTTTTTCAGTGACAAGGCCCTAGTGGGGGGTATTCGTCCGCTTTGCGACAGTTCTAGTTTTCAATGCGTCACATACATATCTGTCGTACATGCTCAGTAATTTTGTCTTGCGTCTCTTGGTGTTTAAAAGACGCAGAATAGTTGTACCAAAGAATTGTCCGATCAATTCTTTGCTGCATGCAGTCTGCTTCGCGGTTGCATCTACCAAAATCGTATGTTTCACATGCATGCATCACACGACTTTGCCTAAGTTTTAGACACAGACTGCACGCAGGAGCACATACGACCAGTTGTAAGAGAGGCTTTTTATCTGTAATTTAGCCATTTATCAAGTATTTTATCATCTCCAATACAGCAGGGTAGTAAGGCATTCCAATTTGAAAAATGCTGCAGATGACAAAATGGATGTTAAGAAAGAGAAATTTTCGACAGTTTAGTTCAGAAAATATTGTTTTCTCAATCCTATTCTTTATGAGACATCAAAACTCATAAAAGTTGAGGAAAGGGTTTATCCGTTTCAAACAATCCCTGAAATCCAAGAAAAATTTGAAAAACATTCTGAGAAAAGATGACCAGCATTGACTTGTTACCAAAGCTTTACATGTTGCAGCACTCAATTATTTTATAAATTAATTTGGGAAAGGATTTAACAGGATAGCATCATGACAAAGCATTGAGGGAAATGAAAAAATAGCTTGTCACGTGTATGCAATTCCTTCATTTTACAAGATGTTTCCCAAAGCCTTTATCTTAAGGCACATCAAAAGACTTCATCATCTAAATAGTAATGGAACACAGTATCTCAATCATATTGTGGCAGCTGGAGCACCAAACCATGGATTCCTGTCATTTCTCTCAATAGTACTACCACAACATCCTTTCCCAGCCTACAGCTGCTGCTCTCACACATAATGGGGTGACAAATATATCCAACAATCAGTTGGAAGTTAAGTTTATTGGGGTTTTACGCTGTTTTCAACTACTATGGTCATATCGCTGGAGCACCTAACCATGGATTCCTGTAATTTCTCATACCAGAACTACCACAAGTCCCTTACCTAGCCTCCAGCTGCTCACCCATAGGTTCACGATATCAAACCATTGATGGGCGATATTTTTGTCAGAAAGGGTATTTGCCGCGGCCAGGTATCAAACCCGGGACCTCATGAGTGAGAGGTAGATGCGCTACCAACTGTGCTAGGGCTGAGGCCCCAATCAGTGGGAAACAAATGTCAGAAAAGACATCAGCAATAGTAAATCTATCACTGAGAAAAATTCCACTTATCCCATTACCACACATTGACATTTTTTGATGCCCCAACAGCTAAAAGATTTGGAAAACATTTTTGAAAATGAAGAAATTGCTTGTGACAAGCAACTTCTTCATTCTCAACAATGTTTTCTTATTCAAAATGCAAAGACTTTTTAGATTCAAATACTATGAAACGTAGAAAATTGGACACACATAATTAAAACAAATAAACAAACATATTTATACACATTTGTAAGAGGCAACAAATAATGATGTACATCAAAACATGTAATAGCTATTTTTGTTGGATATTTGCACAAGATATAAAGATTTAAAAAACCCATTACTGCACAGTGACGCCTTTTGAATCCCTCACAAGAAATGACGTGGGAAAACATCATGAAAAATGAAGAAATTGCTTGTGACAAGCAATTTCTTCATTTTCCACAATGTTTTCTACCATAAAAGACCAAAGAATGTAAAATTTCATACTCTTAATATTGTCGTCTGCAACACCTTTCAAATTGGAACAAACCCAAAATTTTGCCATCTGGTAATGGGTTAAGAGTACAGTGGCCATGGAAACTACTAATTCCCACAAAAAAATAGACAATACCCATTTACTGGTTATAGGTTATACTCATAAAAATGCATTTATGTTGATAATTATCAGAATTATTATGTAATTGTGATGAGATAATTTGAATGTGTGTCTCAATACTAACATGTTTTTACATGTTTAAAGTTGTTTTGTATAAAATACTATAATGGCCCTTTTTAAAGGCCCATTTTCCCAGATTTGTTCCAAAAGACAACTTTACAAACCTTTTTATGGTGATTAGTAGGACTATGTAATCGCGTAAATGGTCTGGGGGATTTTCCAATCCATTTCGGGTATTCATAGAAACGGTATGTTGCGAGACTTTGATCATGCGAGTGAAGCTTGTTCTTTCTCACGTGACCGCTATAGAAAACACGTATGACAACCTTGATCTATGAATCTCGTTCAAATCTTGGTCCACGCTGTATGCGCATGTGCAACAGGTTAAAAATAATTTTAACCCCATCTGTAACGCCAATGAATTTAGGTTTGGATTCTCACTAAATTCGGCTATCTGTCTTAATTTCGGCTCATTCTCTGTCTGAATCGCATATTATTAACCATCCTGAGGTGGTCAACACAAACGTTTTGCATATCTTTTATTAAAAAATTTCGTTTTTTGCAATTAGACCATCTGTTACCCTCCAGCTTTAAGATCCTGACTCATCTTGATTTATAAAGCCAATTTCACGATGTCTTCTCTTAATCATTTTAATTTCTTGATTACAGATTCCAATGTTTCCTTTTTCCCCCCAATGCTTCTTAATTAGCCTCGAAATATGTTTTTACTTTGCCCCCAATGGTTTTTTTCCTATGCCACAAATGTTCTTTACTTACTTGTTTTAATTTCTTGATTTCTGCCTCCAGTGTTTGAGTATTTTTGACATGAGATTCACCAGCTTCCTTTAATTGCTGTAAAAGGGAAAAAACAAATAAGCTCTGCTGTGATATTTCAAACCATAAAATCTAAATAAATTTCGTCGGTGATATGACAAAATTGCGTAACAAATTAGTTACGCAATTTTGTCAATTTTCGTTTATAAATGCTTTCTACTAAGTATGTAGGAGCTCATATTCTGTCAAAACGGCGTTTCTCTACACCTATTAGAACCATTTCAATCATCATGTGACAAAATTACGCAACTCGATTTAGCTGACAACAAGGGCCATCAGAGACGGACAATGCTCCCCGAATAAGGCATTGTCACAATAAATGTATGCCATGGAGAGCACTTTATTGTCAAGGGCATCTGATTTGCTACTCAAATATGAAATTTCATCAAATTCTGACCATTAGACTAGGAGAAATTAGAGAAAAACTGTATTTTACCTTAAGTCCCCTTTTCCCATGACGAGGCCTCAAATCCAAAAATGGGGAAAAGTACATCAGCATTTTGTCATAGGGAGTTCACATGGTAAGTTTCATTTGATTTGGCCCAAGGGTTATGGAGAAATCGCTTCGGACGGACGGACGGACGGACGGACAGACAAAGCGGCGACTATATGCTCTCCCTTCGGGGAGCATAAAAATGCATTATATGTAGACAAATTATTTACACGAGAGTAGTAAAAGGCTGAGAAATGGCATTCTCCTCTGTATATCTTCTACTTTGACCAATAAATACAGATGCAAAATTGTGATCTTATAACGAACACCCTTGGCACTTTTGACCAGTTACTCCAGATTCCAGAAGTGATTATTTCTAGCAAGAAACACATGCTACGTTGTCAAACATACAAGGGCTCTTGGACACCCCTAAAATTGTTAATGTTTGGGAAAGAGTAAATAAGCCTTTTACCTGAATTTCTGATTGGAATGTAGTTTTGAGGTCGTCAATTTCTGTGGAATGTGACATATTAAGACTGTTAATAGTTTCATCATGGTCTATTTTTAGCTGTTCTATAGTAGCTTCATTATCATCTATGGTTTTGTCTAATGAACCCTAAAATATATGATGAGAGATGTTTGTAAAACATATATATGCTCCCTCAAGGGCCCACTTTTGATGTAGCCATGTAATAATTGAAGTTGAGTTCAACGGTAGTATTTCATCAAGTATGATACATGAATGTGACATGTTTAGACTGTTTATAGTTTCATCATGATCTATTTTTAGCTGTTCTATGGTAGCTTCATAATTTTGTCATCTATGGTTTTGTCCAATGAACCCTAAAAAAAACAATGTTTGTAAAACATATGCCCCCTCAAGGGCCTACTTTTGATGTAGCTGTCTAAAAGTTGAAGCCTAGAACAATGGTAGTATTTTATCAAGTATAATACATGAATATGACATGTTACCCCCGTTTATAGTTTCATCATGGTCATTTTTTAACTGTTCTATAGTAGCTTCATTATCATCTATGGTTTTGTCTAATGAACCCTAAAATTTTAAATTAGAGTTGTTAGAGATGCGATATACCATGCTGTATTTCTATGACAGGAGTTTTCTAAAGGATCATACATGTTTTGGATTTCAATAAACATGTTACCTATAACACAATTTAAGGTTGGACAAATATCAAAAGATTAACTATTGGTGGATCCAGAGTGGGTTCAAAGGGTTCAATGAATCCCCCTTTGGAATCTGATAAATTCATTTTCATACAGAAAATCATAGACCTACTTAGTTAAAAAGAATAAATGAGCCAGGATCTGGAAAAACGTCCCTTAAGGCTTTTGAGCCCAACATAGATCCAGATCAGCCTGTGCATAGGCACAGTCTGATCAGGATCCATGTTGTTCTCTTATAGCTTCTTCATGACCTGTAGTAACTTAAAGAGAGCAGGTTGGATGCACATTGGACTGCATTTGACAACAGGCTGATCTTGAAACTCAATTTTTAAAAATGCTATAAGGGACGTTTTTCCAGATCCCGGCTCAAATATATTCGTTTTACTACCTTTTAAGCTCCATTTTGCCTACTGAGTCACCCATGTAAAGTAAGTATTGTCTGTAAAATTGCAAAACAATGTAACTCCAGCTTCATTAAAACTTTATTAAAGCTGGTGTTATGAGTTTTTTTTCAAATAACACCATTTCGCACGCTTTACCTCTGTCTCCTCTAGCCGTCTTTCTAGCCATCCTTTGGCTTCTTCTAGTGATGATAATTTAGTTTGTTGTTCTTCTACTAAAGGCTTCAACTTCTCCATTTCTTGCACTTTTTTCTGCAAGAAAAATAATTGGTTACAATTACATCATTGAGGGGTTAAAAACATCTGACTATTTCCCTAACAAGAGTGCCATGGTCACAATATACGCCGCCACTTATAAAACTTGAGACAAAAAAATGACATTGACAAGGATTTATAAATATTCACTGAAAAACCTTTAAAAAATTGTGTTCACAGAAAGGTTTTTATAAATATCCAGTGAAAAACCTGGAAGGAATTGCATTCACGAGGCTGAAATATCATTAAGCCCCAGAGACTAAGATTGAAGGGGGCATAATTCTGGCAAAAATCAATGAACCATGAAATCCTTCCTTCATGCACATCTACCAATTGAGGTGATAACATCCACCAAGTTTCATTAAGATCCAGCCAGAAACTTAGGAGGAGTTGTGTTGACAAGCCTGCAATTTCAATAAGCCCCAGAGACTAAGTTTTTAAGGGGCATAACTCAGGCAAAAATCAACGAACCATAAAATCCTTCCTTCATGCACATCTACCAATTGAGGTGATAACATTGACCAAGTTTCAAGAAGATCCAGTCAGAAACTTAGGAGGAGTTGTGTTGACAAGCCTGCAATTTCAATAAGCCCCAGAGACTAAGTTTTTAAGGGGCGTAACTCAGGCAAAAATCGACGAACCATAAAATCCTTCCTTCATGCACATCTACCAATTGAGGTGATAACATTGACCAAGTTTCAAGAAGATCCAGCCAGAAACTTAGGAGGAGTTGCGTTGACAGGCCTGCAATTTCAATAAGCTCCAGAGACTAAGTTTTTAAGGGGCGTAACTCAGGCAAAAATCGACGAACCATAAAATCCTTCCTTCATGCACATCTACCAATTGAGGTGATAACATTGACCAAGTTTCAAGAAGATCCAGCCAGAAACTTAGGAGGAGTTGCGTTGACAAGGCTGCAATTTCAATAAGCCCCAGAGACTAAGTTTTTAAGGGGCATAACTCAGGCAAAAATCAACGAACCATAAAATCCTTCCTTCATGCACATCTACCAATTGAGGTGATAACATTGACCAAGTTTCAAGAAGATCCAGCCAGAAACTTAGGAGGAGTTGCGTTGACAAGAAAAGTGGACGTACGTACGGACGGACGGACGGATGGACGGATGGACGGATGGACGGACGGACGGACAGACGGAGAAGATGACGCCAATATACGTCCGCCTCCGGCGGCGTATAAAAAGACAAACTTTTATAAATTTGGACTCCAGAGTCTTCAATTAATTCTCATGAACATATTCCTAACTAAACATCTTGTTTTCTCAATATTTCAACTGTGTAAAAGAAACGGTCAAGTTACCTTTTCAAAATCTAACTTAATTTCTAAAGTTTTCAATCTTATGCTCATAACCATCTTCTAAACTATACAATCTGTTCTCTCAATATTTTACTGTACATGTACATGGTAAACGGTTAACCCATTACCAGATGGCAAAAATTTAGACTTGTCCTAATTTGGAGATGATGCACACCACAATTTCAAGTGCATGTAATCATACTTTTTTTATCTTTAGGGGTAGAAAACATGGTGGGAAATGAAGAAATTGCTTGTCACAAGCAATTTCTTCATTTTCCACAATGTTTTCAAAAGCCTTTATCTTATTGGATGTTAAAAAGCGTCAATATGAGGTAAAGGGTAAATGTACCTTTTCAGAATCTAGTTTGGACTCAAGTGTCTTCAACTTATTCTCATAACCATCTTCTAAACTCAGCATTTGTTCTCTATGCTTATCACAATCTTTCTGGTAGGTGATTGCTAAATCATCCAACATTGTCTTACGCTTTTCTGCTAACTGGAAGAGAATCAATATACAAATACTTCAATACATGTAGCATATACAGGTATTTTACCCTGCACAGATAACTACATATATTTATCACAATCTTTCTGATAAGTGATTGCTAAATCATCAAGCATTGTCTTACGCTTTTTGTTCCAACTGAAATGTAACAATTACAATTCATTATTTATTTATTAGTCATCTGACTTGAACTGATTACCAGCATGTTCTCTATTTCCCTCTACGTTTCTTCATCATCTTGCAAAAAATCTATTTCTAGTACATGTAGATGTACCATTTTTGTTGTTTAAAATTTGTAAAATTGTCTTGTTCCCAAGCAATCAATCATAGGGCATTCTCACCTGCACATTTTTACTTAAACTATTTCTTATATATGCCCTAAAACTTGCATGTAAAACCTGTCCAAAAATATAAAGTAAACGCCCTAATGACTGGCATAATTAACATTTTTTTCAAAAGTCAACCAAAGCACCTACTTTAGCCTATGAGCTCTTACTGAGGTCAATTCATTTTCCTAACAGAATTGGATTCAGATTTATGTCAAGCATGTAAAAACAGAGGCTTTCTGACACACTGACTGACAGTCATTTAAGGGATCTATTTGTCAATGAGGGTTAATTACATTTCAATTGACCTATCATTGATAGATTGGGGTTAAATGCCTCTTACAACTGATATGATCATATCGCGACAGCTGGTGTACCTAACCATAGATTCCTGTTGTTTCTCATACCAGAATTACCACGACATCCTTACTGATCCTCCAGCTGCTCAAACCTTAGATAATAACCTGAGGGTCATTAATTATGCAAGATTTAAATTCCAGACTTTTGTATGATACTTGAGTCCTAAGTTGTTTATAAAACTTGACCAATAAAATTGGAGAAATGCCCCCCAAACTTGTAGGCAAAGGGGTAACTACGACCCACAAATACTTATGCCAAGGGAAAACCCTACATACCTTATTTGCCTCTTGTAAGGCCTGTATCTGTTCATCTCTGTCCCTCTGTAAGGAACAAAGCTGGTCTTTCTAACATACATAAATATACATACAAATGTTTACCTTATTTGCTTCTTGCAAGGCCTGTATCTGTTCATCTCTGTCCCTTTGTAATGAACAAAGCTGGTCTTTCTAACATTAATTCATATATACATACAAATATTTACCTTATTTGCCTCTTGTAAGGCCTGTATCTTTTCATCCCTGTCTCTTTGTAAGGAACAAAGCTGGTCTTTCTGGCATTAATTCCTATATACATACAAATGTTTACCTTATTTACTTCCTGTAAGGCCTGTATCTGTTCATCTCTATCCCTTTGTAATGAACAAAGCTGATCTTTCTAACATTAATTTATATATACATACAAATATTTACCTTATTTGCTTCTTGTAAGGCCTGTATCTGTTCATCTCTGTCTCTCTGTAATGAGCAAAGCTGGTCTTTCTAACATACATAAATATATACATACAAATGTTCACCTTATTTGCTTCTTGTACGGCCTGTATCTGTTCATCCCTGCCCCTTTGTAATGAACAAAGCTGGTCTTTCTAACATACATAAATATATACATACAAATATTTACCTTATTTGCCTCTTGTAAGGCCTGTATCTGTTCATCCCTGTCCCTTTGTAATGAGCAAAGCTGGTCCGCAGTTTGGGACGAGGCTTTCTGACATATATACATACAAATATTTACCTTATTTGCCTCTTGTAAGGCCTGTATCTGTTCATCTCTGTCCCTCTGTAATGAACAAAGCTGGTCTTTCTAACATACATAAATATATACATACAAATATTTACCTTATTTGCCTCTTGTAAGGCCTGTATCTGTTCATCCCTGTCCCTTTGTAATGAGCAAAGCTGGTCCGCAGTTTGGGACGAGGCTTTCTGACATATATACATACAAATATTTACCTTATTTGCCTCTTGTAAGGCCTGTATTTGTTCATCTCTGTCCCTCTGTAATGAACAAAGCTGGTCCGCAGCCTGGGATGAGGCTTTCTGACTCTCCTGAAAAACAAACATTGAACCATTACCAGATGGCAAAAATTTGGACTGTTCTAATTTCAAAGGTGTTGTACACGATAATTTCACTTGCTGAAATATTAAAAATCTTTCCATTTTGGGTTAGAAAACATTGTGGAAAATGAAGAAATTGCTTGTCACAAGCAATTTCTTCATTTCCACAATGATTTCCCAACCCTTTTTTGTGAAGGAGTCGAAAGGCGTCCCTTAGCAGTAATGGGTAAATTAAATTTTCATTAATAAACTTCTTCAGTAACATCAAAATTAAAATCATTTCCTCATTTCATTGGATCTTACCTGTAATACAATTAAATTTCCTGATATTGTTCAGACAATGCTAAATCAAAGTATGTGCATAGATGTGCCATCTAATATTCACAATAACTGTGATAGGGCGCCTTATCTTAACAGGGCTCAAATAAAGGTGAAAAGACAGTGAATTGCAATTACTTTACACTGACTAAAACCATTTTTTGTGACTAAACTATGGCAAATTTGAACACTTTTTAACTATAATGAAGAATGATTTCATCATCTTCCTTAACCAAGTACCAGAAGGCGAAACTTTAGCATTGTCTAAATTCAAAGATATTGCAAAGGACAATTTAAATTGATTGGAATATAACAATATTGCTCTTTTTTGTAGCAAACATTGCAGGAAATGAAGGATTGCCAGTCTTCATACTTAATTACTTCATTTTCCACAAGTATTGTTCTTCATAGGCGTCAAAAAGTCTCTCTGTGAGGACATGCCATGGGTTAAAAAGTTAGTGAATGTAAAAATAAGCTATTCATTCAGGAAAAAGGAAAGGTTGAATTACATGTGTACCTCTAACTGTGCAGATAAGTCATCCTTTTTCTGCGTCAATGTGAGAATTTGTTCCTTCAGTTCTTTAATATGGCCTTCATATTTATTACTTTTCTCCTGTAAGTGTTGACTCTCTATGATATCAGCTGCATTTATCTAGACAAAGAAAAACAAAATACATGTATAATTTGTGAGAGATCTTAAAAAAGAAATCTTTATTTCCGCATATCATGGAAATATCACAAATTCCATTAAGGATCACAACCCATCATTTACGATAAAACACTTCGACATCTTCGGTTGTAATCCGTAGCAACGGAAATTAATGAAGGTATCCCTCATCAATATCTACTGCCACAGATGACGTTCATCCAATAATTGGTAAGAAACAAATTAAATATCTTTGTCAAAAGTTGTAAAAGATATTGAAAATCAGAATTTTCTTCTTTTCATTCAATGTTTCCTTGTCTTGACATGCAGATTTTTTATTAAAGTAAGTTTTCATTTCATAGTCTGAAATTTAAAATTGCTAATTGAAAGAACAGATCTACAAAACATTGCAAACAAATGAGATGAAAGTTTACTACCTGCTGTTGCATGCCAGTCATCCTAGTCTGTAATTGTTTAATAGTTTGGTCTGCATTAGATTTAATTTCATCATGTAACTGTTAAAGAAAAAGAACATTTATAAATATGGTATTCATGAAAAACTTTTTGCCCAAAGTATGCCGTTTTTTCAAGCTTAATTTCATACAGATATTCCATTAAAGCCATGTTTAATGTTTCTTTCATATTGCTGTGGTATTTTATATCTAAGCCAAATTCAATATGGTTTACTGAGTTTGAATCTTAAATTATTTTTGCAAAACCATGGTTTTGGTGCCCTTTATAATTATACCTTCTTTGGAATGTTGGTAAAACTTGATATCTACTACCAACTGACCAATGCAGGTTTCCGCTTGGTAGCTCTCGATTGAGAAAGCAGGCCCCATCCTCTGCAGAAGACTAATCAAAGGCTTGCAATACCAAAACTAGATTCTGATAAGTTATGAGAATCATGTTTGTTCATAATTTGACAAAAAATCAAATTCAATCTGATGTTGACCCACCTTCTGATATTTTCCTATCTCTTGTTGTAGTTTGTTTATTTGTTCATTATAGTATTTCTGATCTCTGTCTCTAATGCCTTGTAACTCTTGTAACTTTTCACTGAAAAAAATATGGAAACAAAGTCAAGAAGAACTGTTGTTCAGTGGACTAATACCCCTGTGGCGCAGGTCACAAATTCAAAGTCAAATTATCTCCCTTGGTTGATCTCTCAGAGCAAAGAAATTTCTTTATGCCAATGTCCATGTAATATTGATCATTCCTGAGTATATTCATCAAAATCTATTGTCCTACTGTTTTGAGTAGTTGCACTGATGAGCAATGACGAATAGACAGACAGGCTGATTTCTAAATTCTCCCCAAACCTATGTTTACAAGGGGTATGAAACAGACTTTTTTGACATTTTTAAAAGCTCAAACAACTCTGGTATATTATAATATAATTGTGGTAAAATAAAAATTCTTTCCAGGAATCAGAAGTGTCACCCATGTATCATTCCTGTAACATTTGATTGTAATGCATCCAGTAGTTTTTGAGAAGATTCTCAAAGAAGAAATTGACAACAGGAGGCACAAACAATGGACACATTACCGTCAAGGCCAGGAACATTGTAACGCATATTTTTCTATTATTTTCTAATACATCTGTTACTATATATAATAGATTTGAAGAAAAGGTTTGAAGCACAAAACAGGAGTGAAGCCTAAGGGCTTTTCTAGATGTGGGAAAAACATTGACATTGATCGAGAAAGGATTTGTGTATAAAGTTTAGAATTTTTTGTTGTTTGAAGTTTTATCACTTACCCATTTTCTTTAAATAATGTTTCTTTTTCTGTCTGTAATTGGAGGTAGCTGTAAATTGATAAAAACAAATCCTTAGATAATCTAACAGTTTGGGCAACTTTGATTGTCATTCAAGGCAACTGATATTGACAATCATGGTATACTCTCGTCAATTTCCAGGCATTATCTGTGACAATAGAAATTGACAAGGGATACCCTTGTCAATATACTTTGCCACAGATGATGCCAGAAAATGCATGATCTTTTTAAATGCTTGGAATCCAATAATAGATGGAATACCTTAATATCTAATTCAAATCAATGACCAAATGTTAAATTGAGACTTTGGTAGAACATGCTTTTATAGATACAAATTTAAGACCGATTTCTTTTTTTACATTCTAACCATTAGAAGTAGAAGAATACACAAAATAATCACCTTTCTTGTTTCTTTTTAAGCTTGTCATTCAGCTGCAAAAAATAATAAAATATAATCTTTACCCATTCCCAATATATACCTTTTTTCATATCAAAGTTAAGTTTTTAGTTTCTTCATTTTAAATAAGAAGATTTTACAAAGGATATAGCTGTTGCACTAATTAATTGTTCAATTGTTCAATCACCGCTTCCAAACATATGATCTTTCAAATTATGAATTGGATAATCAGATTAATCCTTGTCCTGCTTACATTAAATTGTGTTTATACCAAATCAAACCTTTGACCCATTTCCAAGCATTGACTCTTTTAGACTGTCCTAAAGAAAAGTGCTTTGGAAAACATTGTGGAGTATGAAAATATTGCTTGTGACAGGCAATTTCTACATTTACCACTATATTTTCTACCTAAAAGCATATTATTCATCTAATTTCATTTACTTGGAATTGTTGGCTGCAACATCTTTGAATTTGGACTAATCTACAATTTTACAATCTGGTATTGGGTTGAGAGACATTTTAATCAGTTTCTTTTAATTTTTTTGCTACAAGATTTGAGTAGAAAGCAGGCTGTGTAAGCTAAGATCAGACTGAACATCTGTGCAGACTGATCTTAGTCTATACTGCCAGCCAAAGCCTTGTTCACAACAGGAATACGACTCAAACAGCATGGAAAGGGTTAATTAAATTATTTATTCAGTCTATCTACAGCAATCTCTGACTTTTTTTATCTTAGTTGTCATTATCTCACCTTTTCCACATCTTCCTGCAGAGTCTTTATTTCTTTGGTGTATTTTTCCTGTAAGATTAAAAACAAGCTGAAAAATTACACTCATACAATGATCACCAACATTCTGTCACAGTTTTATTTTGATCAGTCAAGATTTGTAGTTGTTATAAAATTAATTTCAATGACAGCTATTTTTGACATTCAAAGGAAGGTTTCTATCTTCTTGAAAAAGGCACATTTGCCAAAAATGTTTGAGAGTGTTTTAATAAAGTATTTATTATATTCCCCAAGGTATAATTTATTGATATTGTAAAATTTTGGTTGTTTGGGAAAAGGTTACCATTCTTACTGCAGATGAATCAGATACATATGACCCGTCACGCTAAAAAGGACCTTATGTGAAGTTCATGAAATCAAAATTCGAGAAATTGAGCAGACTCAACAGAGGTCAAGCAATTGTCGTAATATGAAGATGTAAATATAATATTGGGAAAACATTAAAGATTCAGAAAATAACCTAAGAGTGAAAAGTTTTGATCCTAGTAAGTTTGTGCAATCAGCGCAGACTGAATAGGGTCTATACTTATCACACTTCCCATAAGATCCCTTTCAACATGACGGGTCACATATTTTACCTCCTTTTCAGAGAGCTCTAATTTCAGTATCCTCTTTTCTTCTAATTCTGTATCTAAACTTAATCTCATTTCTGAAATGAAAAAATCATTGCATAAAATATAGAAAAATTGTTGCAAACATGCCTATCATGCTCTAAAGGGTAAAAATTAAATCTATCCATCTACCATTATAAAATTTTAATATAGCTTGTTACAGGATTTGACATATACTCCAAACAAATTTCAGGGCAGAAATATAACTTAACCCATTAATGCACAGTAACATCTTTCGACTCCCAACACCATAAAGTTTTGGAAAACATAGTGGAAAATGAAGATATAGCGTATGAGAAGCAATTTCTTCATTTCCCACAATGTTTTTTACCAGAAATGACCCCATTCACTTGAAATTGTCGTCTGTAACATCTTTGAAATTGGATCAATATGAAATTTTGCCATTTGGTAATGCCATAAGGGCCCAATATTTCTGGATTGCCACTCTATTTTGTTTTAATATCACCTACCGTCTATGGTTTTGGAATGCTTGTCTGAATTCACATCTTGGTCTGAAATGAAAAAATTAATAAAATAAAGACAATTTAAAGCTACTATTTCCAAGATTTGGACCCAAAAATTGTCAAATACAAACGAAATGTACACTTTTTAAGCTTTATATGACCTGATTAAATGATTACTACAAACTATTGAAGCAACGACTCATTTTTTCGCAATTTGATACCAAATTCATGAAGCGATGTCGAAAGTAGGTCGAAACAGTAGGACATGCGACTTTCTTAAATGACGTCACAACATACATGATGACGTATTGAAATTCAAGTATGAATCTCGTTTGAATCATGGTCCGCGCTGTACGCGCATGCGCAACAATTTAAAAATAATTCTAACCCCATCTGAGACGGGGTTGAATTTAGGTTTGGATTCTCCCTAAATTCAGCTATCTGTCTTGTAATTTCGGCTCATTCTCTGTCTGAATCGCATATTATTAACCATCCCGAGGTGGTCAACACAAAAGTTTTGCATATTTTTTCAAAAAAAATCATTTTTTGCAATTAGACCATCTGTTACCGTCGCCCTTTAACCCTTTCGTTTGCAGAATTATTTTCCAGAAATGACTTTTTCCCTATTTCCAAGCACTTCATGTATACAAATGCATAATAGATTTTACTTGCAGAAAACCCATAAACCTATATATCATAGGAAAGGTTATTCAATTTCCTTTAACAATATGATGTGTAACTGATAGAAAATTTGTGTCCCATCAAAATCTCGACCTCTATACCCATGACCCCTGTAAGGCCCCCTGCCACGACCCCCGACCACCCCCACCCCTACATTATGGGCCTGGATTCGGTTTAGGGTTATCGGAATCACTATCGGGGTCACTATTCGAAGTCTCCGAAACATTTCTAATGTTCAAATCACATTTTTACCCCCAAAAAATCAGTGTAATCGCTATCATCATCGTCCGGCACTGACATGATGATTTGCTGGACCTCTTCTGCAGAATATTGAACTCTCCTGGCCATTGTTACAGCTCATAAAACCTCAAAAAATGCGCTTTTCTTCACATTTTACGAAAACAAAACAGTATTATGCAATATTTCCGGTGTTATAGTAACTATAACAGTGTAAAAATGCTTTTAAAAGCCCATGCCCCCCTAATTAGTATAAGCGTTCCTGACCGCGCTTTAAAGCGCGCTTGCAAACGAAAGGGTTAAAAGTGGTAAGAAAAATTACCTTTGTATGACTTTATCAGAGAAAAATATGGTAAAAATAATGATTATTTTTAAGGTATATTCAGACAAAACAATAACTTTACCTAGCATTTCTCCTTTTCCCTAAATGTTTTCTATGCTATAACTGTCTAACATATTAAACATTTTCCTTTTTTTAATTTCTACTTCTTTAGTATTCTGTAACACCTTTTTAATCATGGCCGGTCTTTATTCTTGTAGTTTATGAAAAGGTGCATCATTTCTCAAACAAGGACTATTCCTGACGCACCTAACTTTTACATTCTGGCAAAATATTGAAGGAAAGAAAGAAAATGCTTATTATCAGGACTAGCTGCTTTTGTCTAAATCTAGTTTGTATGCTTTATTGTGGACAAATCCTATCTTCATTTTTATCCAGTTAATTTATTGCAACACCTTCAAATTGGACCAGTCTAAAATGTTTTATAACAGGAGGAGATGCTGATAAGCAACATTTCCTTCTGGTTATCAGCAACTTCTCCTTTTTCTTCAAGATCTTCAAGATTTTCAATGCTATTTCTAGATTTTAGATAAGACTTAGCATTAGTCCTTTCATATAAAACTCCTTCCAGTATGAATCAGTCTAAAATATATTACTATGTTGAAAGGGTTAACCCATTCCAACACAATGAAACATTTTTCACATCCCTCAAGATAAAAGCTTTAGAAAACTATGTGGAAAATGAACAAATTGCTTGTGGCAAGCAATTTCATACTTTGGAAAATGTCATCTGAATAATCTTTCAACTTGAAACAGCCCATAATTTTGAAGTTTGTGAAGTTAAATTACCTGCACTATCTGATTCTTGTTGAGAATTTTCTTTATTTTCTACACTGTTTACTTCTTCAGATAATTCACTATCACTATTTAACTTGGATTGCAGGGCTAAAACAGACAAACATAACCAAAATTCAATTTCAAAAACACTTCAGGAATCAGGACATCATAAAATTAATGATTCTTCAACTTGATTCTGATAAAAACAAGATGTGTTTGTGAAACACAAATGCCCCCGAAATGGCCATTTTTGTAAAATGTTTAGTTTTCGTAGAGTAAAGGGTTGATAAGGTTTAATGGATGACCTTGAAAAAGGTCAAATTGCATGGACCAGATAGATATCATTAACCCTTTCCCAAACAAGACCGGGTTTTGACGTCCTTCATAGAATAAGCCTTTGAAAACATTGAGACAAAAGAAGAAACTGCTGATAACCAGCAGTTTCACCTTTTTGCCTCAATATTTTCTTGGCTATATCACACACAATCCCAATATTATCTACATAAATTTTGTCGTCTGCAGCAGCTTTCAATTTGGACAACCCTACAATTTTGTCGTTTGGGAAAGGGTTAAAAGGAAGTTGCATACCAAATTTGAACTTTGTATGTCAAATACTTTTGGAGAAAAGGCAAATGTTAAGTTTTCGGAGTAAAATGTTAAGTTTTCGTAAAGTAAAGGGTTGATAAGGGTTATAGGATGACCTTGAGGGAGGTCAAATTGCATGGAACAGATAGATATCATTGAAAGGAAGTTGCATACCTAATTTGAGCTTTGTATGTCAAATACTTTTGGAGAAAAGGCAAATGTTAAGTTTTTGGAGTAAAATGTTAAGTTTTCATTGAGTAAAGGGTTGATAAGGGTTAACGGATGACCTTGAGGAAGGTCAAATTGCATGTAACAGATAGTTATCATTGAAAGGAAGTTGCATACCTAATTTGAGCTTTGTATGTCAAATACTTTTGGAGAAAAGGCAAATGTTAAGTTTTCGGAGTAAAATGTTAAGTTTTCGTAGAATAAAGGGTTGATAAGGGTTAACGGATGACCTTGAGGAAGGTCAAATTGCATGGAACAGATCGATATCATTGAAAGGAAGTTGCATACCTTATTTGAGCTTTGTATGTCAAATACTTTTGGAGAAAAGGCAAATGTTAAGTTTTCGGACAGACAGACGGACGGACAGACAGACGGACAGACGGACGGACATGAGTAAAACAATATGCCCCCGATCTCTCGATACGGGGGCATAAAAATATCTTTTAGCAAGTTCATTCATTCATCTATTGACTTGTTCATTCTGATCACAAGAATATTCAGAACACAAAAAAGACTTTCCAATCTTTCACATATGTAAACGTTTTTCAGACATTTAGTTTAACAGTATAGGACAATCTGTCAGATGGAATATTATATAAGTTTCATGGGCCATGTCCGATGGTCTTCACCATGACTGCCATGTGACCCAAATAGCCCCATATTCTATGAATAGTCAAACTAAAAAGTAAGCAAACTGACACTTACTATTCACACTTTTCTGTAAGGCAGAATTTTGAGCTTGTAATCTTCTAATCTCATCTTCTAGGTGTGATGTGTTGATATCTGACTTGGTCTCTGTGTTTTCTGTAGACTTATTACTGGCAAGTTGTTTTTCTAGGTCCTCATTCTGGGCAACAAGCTGTATCAAGTATAAGCAAAGCTAGAGGTTAGAGGGGGAAGTTTAACCCATACCAACATGTTGAAGCTTTTACCAGTCCCCAGACAAAATGACTGCAATTCTGTTACATGTACCACACATTAAGAAGTTTAGTGCTAAAATAGTGTTTTCCAGAATTAAAATAAGGAAAATGAGCGGTGGGGTTGGCAGCCCCCAACACTTTAAAAATGAATTAAAGCAGGGGAGGGGGGGCAGCTCCAATAAATACTTTAAAGTGTGCAAAGTGACTGGCACCATTTTGGTAGGGGCCACTGGCATGGAAGTGTTCCTTACAGTCATATGATTTATCTACCTATGTTCACTAATGGATATCACAATTTTTATGGAAAATATTCATTGAAAGATTTAACAGCACCTTGTTTTGATATGTTTACGACTGGAAGCTGTAGTAAACAAACACCATCAAATATTGACCAATTGCTTCCAGATGTATCAGTAAATACTTACAGTAGATAACTCTTGTATTAATGTCTGATTTTGCAACCGAAAATCTTCCTCTTGGCTTTGCAACTTTCTCTGTAAAGTGTCTGCTTCCTGAATTAAAAGCTCAACTTCCTGAAAGATTGAAGAAACATTTCAAAATTTAGAATTATTTAGAATATCAAAACATGCATTCATTAGACCAAGACAGGACAGAAACATTTTATTACTACATGTAGTTCACTAAGTAGCAAATTCAATAACAAATTTTTACCAAGATTTTGTTAATAAGACAAAATATTTTTTTATTAATCGATATGTGGTATAATTTATTAATATGAATAAGGATTATATGTGTGTCGAACATTGCTTTAAGCTACAATCTAAGATTATGTCAATACAAACGTCCGTCTTTGCAGACATTTGTCGTTGTTTGGCAAATATTGGTCATTTTGGAAAGGGTTTGGGGAAATTCAACACGACACCAAATTTACCCTTTCCCAAACAAGACCGGGTTTTGACGTCACTAATAGAACAGGCTTGGGAAAACATTGAAACAAAAGAAGAAACTGCTGATAACCAGCAATTTCTCCTTTTGTCTCAATATTTTTGTGCCATATTTTACACAAATCATGTCTTTATTATCATCAATTTTGTCATCTGCTTCAGCTTTCAATTTAGACCTAAATTTTTGTCGTTTGGGAAAGGGTTGACCAAAATAACACAATGGTATATTGCAAACTTACTTTTGCTTTCTTGCTCTTGTTCACTGCCTGAAAGTATCAAAGAACATGCACTGTATAACAATGTACCTTATAGAAAACATAAATCACATTTTCTCTTTTCTATCAATGCTTTGTATCTTACTAATTTTGATATACAGTCGACACTCGTTGTGTCGAAGTCGGAGGGGCCGTCAAAATATCTCGACATATCCGGAGTTCGACTCATCCAACTTTTGTTCGGCTTCGATAAAGTTGATATTTGGCCGTTATTTGAAAGTAATCAAGTATGATTATTATTGAAATATAGTAGGAAAAGGAAAGAAATTGCTCGTTTCGAGCAATTTCTATCCCTTTCCTACTATATTTCAATAGCTATATTGAGTTCAAAATTATTTTGTTTGAAAAAATTATGTCCATTGATGAGGACGGGACCAGATTTGAACTGTATTTACAAAAGTTTTTTGCTATAGAAAAATATCAAATGGCCAATGTTTTTTTTTCAAAACAAGGAGTGGAAAATGGATCCCGAACCAAGTAAACTGGAGAAAATTGTTTTGTTTTCATTAGAATAAGGAATTATTTTTTTAGTTATATTGGACTAAATCCATGCATAGCTACTTTTAAACAAGAACTGTCAGTCACAGGCCTGAAAAAAGAAAGAGTCTTATATATGATCAGAAGGAATTCATAAATGAATTTTCATCAAATTTGGAAAAGTGGTTGTGGAGAAAACGCACATGACGGACGGGCAGACAGAATGACAGAAGAAGCAGCGGATATTTGCTTGCCCTTCAAGAAGCATAAAATCTTAACCCATTACCAAACGACAAAATTTTAAGGTGGTCCAAATTGAAAGGTCTTGCAGATGACAATTTCAAGTGAATGGAATGTTTAATTATTAGGTCTTTTTGGATGTAAAACATTGTCGGAAATGAAGAAATTGCTTGTCACAAGCAATTTCTTCATTTTCCTTAATGCTTTGCCATGGCCATAATTTTGTTGGTAGTCAAAAAGAGTCATTGTGTGGTAATGAGTTAAAGCAATAAACCGTGATAACAGCTTAGAAGGTTGGAATTATCCAACCAGATTTTTTTTCTGTAATTGAGAACACATCCTCTTTAGAGACCCATTGAAAGAAGAAACAAAACCGCTGCTGACTTTGACATGTAAATTGATTAATTAATACTTAACACCTATTTCAACTGTTATGGTCATATCACAGTGATTGGAGCCCCAAACCATGGATTCCTTGTATTTCTCTGACCAATATTACCATGATATCCAACCTGAGCCTACAGCTGCTCTCTAACATAGATGATTCACACCCATTTGCGAGAAACAAATGGCTTTTTCAAATGTCATAATGGATATTGGCCGAGCCAGGTTCAAACTCACGACGCCAGGATTGACAGACTCTGACATTACTGACTGAGCCATCCATGCTCCACCAAAGACATACATGTAAAACAATTACCTTTTGAGCTTTCTCAAGTTCTTTCTCTGTCCCTTCGTGAAGTTCTTTAAGGCTAAGCAGTTCTGAAAGGTAAATATGAAAAAAATATACAGATAAGTTTGATTAAATGGAGTTTAGGCCTTCCACAAACAAGACATTGGGCCTGTTTTACTAGAGACCTTACGACCACGATTTAGTGTAAACTGTAGAACAACACATCTGATTGCCATAGAAATCAGATTGGACCAATCAGCTTAGTTGTTACGAGTAAATACCCAAAAATAATTGTACATGCTTGTTAGTAAAACCAGGCCCTGGCTTTGATGTCCCTAAAGAGAATAGGCTAGTGAAAGCATTGATGCAAAACCCAAGTTTGGTCAAAAATGATTTAGGAAAAGATTTTGAAATGAATGGAACAATATGAGCAACAAGAGATGTTTGTAAAACATATATGCCCCCTCAAGGGCCTACATTTGATGTAGGTCAAAGTCCAAGGTCAAGTTAACAAGGTCCAAGGTCATGGTCAAATATGAAAGGTGTCTATGTGTGAAATATCAAAGCTGTATATGTAAAAGTAAAATGAAACATAGGCCAGGTTAAATTTTAAAAGTAGGCCAAATGCCAAGGTCAAGGTCATGGTCAAATGTGAAAGGTCTTGGTTGGAGGTGTCCATGTGTGAAATATCAAGGCTGTACGTGTAAAAGGACATGATATATATGCCTGGTTTCAGTATTTTTAAAAGTAAGACAAACTCCAAGGTCAAGGTTGCAATATCCAAGGTCATGGTCAAATGTGGAAGGTCTTGGTAGGAGGTGTCTATGTGTGAAATATCAAGGCTGTAGGTGTAATAGGACATAAGATAAAGGCTAGGTTAAAGATTTCTAAAAGTATGTAAAAATCAAAGGTCAAGGTCACACAGGCCAAGGTCATGGTCAAATGTGAAAGGTCTTGGTAGGAGGTGTCCATGCGTAAAATATTGAGACTGTATAGGTAACAGGACATGAAATATAGGCCTAGTTTAAGTTTTTTAAAAGTAGGTCAAACTCCAAGGTCAAGGTCCAAGGTCATGGTCAAAAGTGAAATATCTTGGTTGGAAGTGACCATGTGTGAAATATCAAGGCTGTATATGTAAAATGACATGAAATAAAGGCCAGGTTAATGTATAATTAAAGTAGGTCAAACACCAAGGTCAAGGTCACAAGGTCCAAGGTCATAGTCAAATTTGAAAGGTCTTGGTCATAGGTGTCCATGTGTCAAATATCAAGGCTGTATGTGTAAAAGAACATGATATATCGGCTAGGTTAAAGTTTTTTAAAGTAGGTCAAAGTCAAAGGTCAAGGTCAAAAGGTTCAAGGTCATGGTCAAATGTGAAAGGTCTTAGTAAGATGTGTCCATGTGTGAAATACCAAGGCTGTATGTGTAATAGCACATAAGATATAGGCCCAGTTTAATTTTTTTTTCAAAAGTAGGTCAAACTCCAAGGTCAAGGCCACATGGTCCAAGGTCATAGTCGTATGTGATAGGTCTTGGTCGGAGATTTTCATGTGTCAAAAATCAAGGCTGTATGTGTAAAAGGACATGATATATCGGCCAGGTTAAATTTTTTTAAAAGTAGGTCAAACTCCAAGGTCAAGGTCACAAAGTCCGAGGTCATGGTCAATTGTGAAAGGTCTTGGTAAGATGTGTCCATGTGTGAAATAAAAAGGCTGTATTTGTAAAAGGTCATGAAATATATGCCAGGTTTATTTTTTTAAAGAAGGTCAAACTCCAAGGTCAAGGTCACAAGGTCCAAGGTCATGGTTAAATGTGAACGCTGTTGATAGGAGGTATCTAGACTATGTGTGAGATATCAAGGCTGTATGTGTAAAAGGACATGAGATATAGGCAAGGTTAAGAATTAAGTGTAAAAATCAACAAAGGGTAATAACTCCAAGAATTTGATGTTATTTGAGTTATGGTTCTTATGCACTGCACCTCTCCATAATGAAATCTATTCACCTGTTAAGTTTCATGATTCTACCTTACATCTTTTTTTAGTTGTGCTCCAGACTAGAATCAAGTTATAAAATCAACAAAGGGCAATAACTCAGAAAATTTGATCGGCAGAGTTACGGTTCTTGTGCACTGCACCTCTCCATAATGAGATCTATCCACCTGTAAAGTTTCATGATTCTACCTTAAATACTTTTTGACTTATGCTCCGGACAATAATCAAATTTGAAAATCAACAAAGGGCAATAACTCCAAAAATATGATCAGCAGAGTTACGGTTCTTGTGCACTGCACCTCTCCATATTGAGATCTATTCACCTGTAAAGTTTCATGATTCTACCTAACATAGTTTTTGAGTTATGCTCCGGACAAGAATCAAGTTTGAAAATCAACAAAGGGCAATAACTCAAAAAGTTTGATCAGCAGAGTTACGGTTCTTGTGCACTGCACCTCTCCATAATGAGATCTATCCACCTGTAAAGTTTCATGATTGTACCTTACATACTTTTTGAGTTATGCTCCGCACAAGAATCAAGTTATAAAATCCAAGAATCAAGTTATAAAATCAACAAAGGGTAATAACTCAAAAGATTTGATCAGCAGAGTAACGCTTCTTGTGCACTGCACCTCTCCATAATGAGATCTATCCACCTATGAAGTTTCATGATTCTACCTTTAATACTTTTCGAGTTATGCTCCGGACAAGGTTTGGTCTACGGACAGACCGACCGACCTACGGACCGACCGACCGACACTTGCAAAACAATATACCCCCATTTTCTTCGAAAGGGGGCATAATAAATTCTGTATAGACGATCTTACCTCTTTCTTGTTTCTTGTTGACAGATTCTAACTCATATTTGGCTGTCCTCAATTCTATCAGCTGCAGCTAAAAAGAGGAGAAAAATACATGACAAAATGAAATTTATAATAATACTCACTCCCTCCTCCCCCCTTACCTCCCCGAACACATATTGAATTCACACATATGCATGTATACACAATGGCTGATCTTGAACCATATCAAACTCCAAAGCCCTAAGGGACCTTTTTCCATGTCCACGTTCACCAAAACAGAATTATCAGCCACCGAGAACAAAATTATTCATTTGAATTGGCTTGAAAAGATGATTCAAATCAATAACAACAACATAGGATTTAATTAAGCAGTTACAGATTTAGAATGCAAACATTTTGTCGAGCTTCAGCTCTGCATTTGACTAGTCCTATTTATAAGCCCTGGCATATTTTATCTTTGAAGTTATGCCAGGTCTTATCATTTCCGCCATTTTGTCTATAGCAATTCCGCCGTGCGGAAAACTTCGGAGGTTTAGACCTCAAACTACTACC